>BGPR01041281.1:0-12729 GCA_013235015.1 Araneus ventricosus | reverse complement strand
ATTTATCATTTCCCCATAGCTTCGTTAAGATTGAAGGTAAAAAGAAAATTTCAATTAGGGGAATTATCACCTTATCATAACAAACTACTTTTATATTGAAAGTTTTTTGACAGCAAGAATTACTTAGAAGTTATGAGTTCCCATCAACCGCATTCACTTTCACTCTTTATACGGTATAATATATATTTAATTTATGACTAAATAATTTATAGTTAATATCTTTGTTAAATTTTGTTAATTATAACTGTTAATTGATATACCTGGCTTTGATCCGGATTAAAATGCTTTCATGATTAATATTTTCAATGTATAAATTACTATTGCATAAATATTATAATACACAAATTCCTTTTCTGATCTAAAACGCTTTCAATTAAAATGAGAATATCAATTGAACCAGACGATTTTTAAAAACATCCGTTTTCTTCATGCGTTATTATTTGTTATATAGGTACTTCAAATTTTGTTAACAATTACTAAAGTCAATGAAAGGTTTTAATGAATATTTTGAAACAATTAAATTAACTATTTAATTATTCATTAATTTACAGCGTGAAAATAAATCAATAGCTGGTCCCGATATAAATTGTTAAATCGTCTACTTTTAAAATTTTCTTTTAGCATTCTTCCTTCTGGAAACAGTTCTTCGTATTATTTTTGATCAACAAGAATATTGTTACGAATTCAGTTTAAAATTAATTTTGAAAAAAATATTAAAATGAGAGAAACAAATTTATGGAAATGAAAGACATCGCGGGAAAAATGCCTTGCTTAATTTTTAATTAAGTGAAATTTTAAGCATCTTTTAGGCTTTGAAAAGTTGAAGGTGACCTTTCTCTTTTCTTAAATAAAAAGTTTGAAAAGTTTGATTGAAATCAGTCCATTGGTTTAGGAGGAGATGTGGAGCATACATACATAGCCACAGTGACTTTTATTTAAATTAATATAATTATTAGATAAAGATTACTGGCATATAGTATGAGTCATGAAAAAGGTTTTAGTGAAGTTTTGTAACAATTAATTTTTAACTTTAATTAATCAAATAATTTTAATAGTTAATTTGATAATAGGTTTTTTGACAGAATACTTTAATTTCATATTTAACTAAACATGGCGGGACCATGATTTGTTTAATAAAATCAATATAAAGTAGCCAAAAACGATAGATATTTAAATAAGAGTTTCCTTTATCTTTTTCACTATTGAAAAATATCTCCTTAACTTTAAAATTGTTTGGGATTTTCTGCCTGAGTATTTGGTTTTAACCGTCGATGGAGATTTAAATTTACTGTTCAAATTGGCTGCATTTATATCCTATGTTTTAAAAACAAGTATTAAATATGCCACACACAATGTTTAATAATTTTATTCTCTCATATGTTAAGAATTTAGTGACTATTATCACTGTAACCAGGGAGTTCTCTAAATGAGCCAATTTTAGTAGTATTTCAGTGTTTCCATGTCATGTGATTTTACCATATGACAAAGTAATGTTCGCACAATTATATTGTAACGTAGATTAAATAAATTAGTTTTTAAATCTAGAGTCTTTCTTCATTCGTGCCAAGAGTCAATTTCTTGTTACTGTTTCAGATAGGCTGGCTTAATGTTATCTAGGAGATATTTGCACTGCTGAGATGTTTATTTCTTTATGATTCCTACCTGTTAAATGATTATGTGTTGAGATATAAAAAAAATTGACCAATGTACTGACCGATAAATCTATCATAACTTTTTGGAATGAAAAATGGAATGATAAAACCTTGATATAGCAAAAAATCAAATGACATGAAAACACACAGAATCACAGCGTAGATACTGCAATGTGTAGAAACAATAAAGTCATTGGCTATGTCTGTATTGATCAATATGTAATATTTCATGACTTTTGTAACATTAACGTCAAGGAATCTACCTTTGCCTTCAAGCTTGCCGAAAAGGGATTTTTTGTAATTATGTTTAAGCAAGTAAATAATTTTAAATGTTATTTTTTCACTTTTATTCGTTTAATGAAGACACTCTCGGCTACAAAAACAATGGCGCTCCACATCGGGTCCCATTATTTTTTTTATCAATTATTTACTTACTTAAACGTAGTTACAGACACACAATTACAAAAACACAACACTTAACATTAAAAAAATGAATTAACGATTCAAGAAAGAAAATGTTTAACATGGGGCATTTTACACGTAGAAAGAGGCAACCTCACGAGGCAAGATCCACCGAGTCTCTACCAGGGTTCGTAGTGTCCGATAGGTGGTTTTCACAGAGAGATGCGTTGAGATGGTGTGCGCCTGCATGTCGGCATTACAAACGCGCGGCTAGGCTAATTTACGAATGTGATGTCACGTGCATTGACTTCATTGGGGATCTTTCGAATGAGACGCACTAATATTTCAGCGTAATTGCTAGGTGTAATAAAGACAACTGATGGGAGAAAGAAAATCAAATTCTCTAAATTCGAAAGCAAGTTTCTTATTCTTGCATAGTTTACTCTAAAGACACAAAATTATTTTTAATTGTTACAGTTT
Source organism: Araneus ventricosus (assembly GCA_013235015.1). Classification (NCBI taxonomy): domain Eukaryota; kingdom Metazoa; phylum Arthropoda; class Arachnida; order Araneae; family Araneidae; genus Araneus; species Araneus ventricosus. The sequence continues at coordinate 10,195 of BGPR01041281.1, read as the reverse complement.
TCGCTTTTCTCAAGAAATACAATTCGGCAAAAATTGGAATTTTGCTTGACAGTGATTCGTTTTCTACAGTTGTTCACTGAGTTGATCTTTATCTGGGTAAATTTTTATCTTAATTTTGCAGAGTTCTTTTTTTATCAGTGTTTTACAAGAAAATATCATTTTTTAAAATAAGGATTTATTTACTCGAACTCCGACAATAAACGAAACTAATGAGGATCGATTGTTGCGACAGAATGAAAGTAACATTTTTGCTCGGTAAAAGGAAATTACTTTTTTTAAAAAAAATTTCAATGACAGATGAAACTAATAAAAGTTGAACTGAAGGTCGGTTATATAAAAGGGCATACGTCAACACAGATATTAAATTTTTTCGTTTCTTTCCATTTAAATTTTCTTAGAATCAGATTGAAGCTATTTGATATAAAATTGTATCTGAGTTCTTCCTCTGGATAAATTTATATCGTCCAATTTGATTTTCTTTGAAAAGCACAATAAAAAAAAGCAATTCTACACGCCTAACTTCACCTGTAGAATTTTCAACTATTTCGATTTCATAAAGCTATTTCCTCTAAAACAGCAACGATTTATTTTTTAGAAAAAGAGAAATATAGTATTACACATTTTGTTCTACTCTTCGATTGTCTTTAGTCTGCGATTTGTTTCGAAGAAAATGATTCTTTGTATTAAACGTACTAATAGAATTGTTTCGGGAAATTTCATAGCGAAGTCAGAGAAAGTAGAATCTAATTGCTAAGTTAGAGAAAATAGAATCAAACAATTGCAATTATTAATTGTCCATCTATTTTTTCATCTTTAATTGTTTACATTAATGTTTTGAGTACAGGGAATTGAAATTCTTCTTTTGATCATAGAGTGTCAAGATTCTTGATCTGAAAATAAGAAATAATCCTTTTAAGTAACCAACAAATCTTGAAATACGACATAAAAAAAAATCCGTTTCTACGCATTTCATGCGCTGTAATTAGGAAATGGGAATCGCAGATTTTTACTTTCTCGTATACGAAGTATACAAAGAGAAAGTATTGTATTCGTCAAAAAATTCGAACTCGAGATTTTGACGAATCTCCACGTTTTAGACCTCCCTGAGTCCGAAAAACACAATTTTGGAATTATGTCTGTCTGTGTGTCTGTGAACACGATAACTGGAAAACTATGAGAGCTACGGGGATGAAATTTGGTATGTGGTCTTCAAACATAATTTGTAGGCTTCTATCAAAATTTGGACGAAATCCGTCCACACGAAGTCTGTCTGTCTGTATGTTCGTGGTCATGTGAACACTATAACTCAAACACTTGAATAGCTAGAGAGATAAAATTTGGTACACAGTTTTATCGTCATAAATGTAGGTCCGTATAAAATTTTGTGCCAAATCCGTCAAAGGGTTGACTGTCTGTCGGTCTGTATAATTTACTATTGAAACCAATCCGTTATCTCCACGCGCATGCGTACTGGAAGCAATCTTCTGTGCACAAGAAAGGAGAGAATTACGTCAGTTTGTCCTTGAGACGGCAAGAATGAAGCAGCAGTGTGCGATAGATGCGTTTTAATCGATACGCATCTCTTTGAATTGGATTATTTACCTAGATATTTTTCAATCACTATAATGAAAAACCTTCTGATAGTCATTGGATTCTGGATAACAGTAGGTTCGAATTTTTTTAGCCACGCGGGGGAAGGAGAAACGGCACCTTTTTGGGGAAGTATACGAGCAAGTTTAGGGGAGAACACTCCCGCTGGTTCTAGCTAAGAATACAATGATTTGTACGATTTTCAGAATTCGTCTCGAGTTTTTTATTATCTACTCATATTCTAGTGATTACATTTAAAAACAATATTTACATACGTTTTAATTAAGCAGTAAACATGAAATGGGTGATTACAACCCAACATGAATGTTAACAAGAAGCCTATCCCAACATTATTAAGCCCATATATTCTCCTTTTGAAGGCTATTACCATATTTTGTAAGAACGTATGATAAAAATCCTGCATAATAAGAAATTTCTGATTTAATCTAAGCCATTATGATCATTCAGCTGGAATCGGTCTCACCTAGTTCGACATATCCTGGCAAACATCAAGCTTCCAAAAGTATAATATTTCGGTTTATGTTTATTAATCAAAAGTTACCAATCCCTAAAATATCAGATTAAACCAGTTAAAGACACGATTGGTAAAATCAGGAATTCCATCATTTTTTAAAAAACCAAATTGGGTCTCCAACTTCCCCCATGAATCCGTTTGGCAGAATCTCCAATGCTTTGACTCTGCTAACTAAAAGATGTTACAGTTCTTTTGTGTTGCCCACGCATTTTTGTACAGTCCACTGATTCTCTACGCCAGAACATCATGTTAAACAAACCAAACCATCTGCCAAAACATCATCACGGTACTGTGTTGACATATCATGCTGGTATATGAAGCTGTTTTGGCGCATCATGCTGAAAAACATTTTTGAGTACTGCATATTTGATGATGATGATGATGAAGCTGTTTGAGATGTATGCTCGCCCTTGGCTGCTTTATCTCAAATTATCCTTAGTTCAAATTCTGAGATCGCAAAACTTAGAGAAATTGAAAAAGTCGATAAACATGGTCTGAATCAAATATTATCGTGGATATAACGGAAAAATTTTTGAATGGCTTAAATCTTCTTTTTTGAATACTCAGAGAAATAAAAACATCCATGGAAAAGAAAGCGGGAGGCAGCTCATCTCCGCTTGAAAAATGTTTCTTTGATGTTCAGAATGTTGACATCGAAAAAGCAAATGCTCCAGTTTCTTCAACTTCGCATAAGGTGCACAATCATGTAGATGTGTGTTTGAATCTGAAAAGTTTAGCTCTGGTTGGATATTTTTTAGTACGGAACCGAGAAATAAGAACAGCATTCTTGCAACTAGAAGGAAATATTCGGAGTTGTGGCCGGTTTTCATTTAAAAAATAAAATTGAAGATAGTATTTCGAATTTTTCCATTGATTTTCGGCTTTATATTTGCGTCGAAATATAATCCGTTTCTCTCCTGTCTAAGAGGTGCATAAAGAGTACGACGGACAAGGTCGTGATATCAGGGACTCACTACATTTCTTTATTACGCACCTGAACTATTTCCTCCCATTTGAGAAAGCTGACACCAAGCCTTAAATCAGTTTGGTGATCAAGCGTTTCCATCATTAAAATATCCGAGCGGAGATCAGACAGCTATTGACATTCCTGATAGATAAAGAAAATCTTCTCCGCAGAGAAAGAATCTTGCCCAGAGAAAGCTATAGCGAAGCAATACTCGGCACTCTTTTATGGTAAGGTAGACTAAAACAATTTATATTTAACCATTTATACCAGATATATCACGCGATTTCGTGTTAGATTTCTGCAATGCATTCGAAAGGGTGTGTGACGTCTGAAGCACATATTCAAAAAAAATATTTGCGTTATTACTTATGATCTGCACTTTAATGCTATAGTACATATGTTTCGATTTTTTCTTTGTAACTGATATCCATAATCCCGGATTCTTTGAAAAATTCAGAATTTAGGATGAAAGTTTTCATTTGGAACATCTTTCTACTGTCTTTTTATTCAATTCGTATTTGCAAGATGTAGTCTTCAAACCGATGCAATGATGTTTGCAATTATTTGTACTGAAAATGTATTTTAAATGTGTATATCAACAATTTAACCTACTATTTTATGCTTACTATTTTATACTTATTGTTTTATTCCTATTTTGTTATCCCGCAATATTTATGCAAAGAGAAACATTTTTGTGTTTAACTATTTTCGCAAAACAATACGAAAAAAATTGCTAATGCTGCGCTTTCCAAAAATTCATTATTGCAATATAAATAGCCAGTCGTACAACGTATTGCAATTAGTTCGATTTAGCTCGCTGACCAGGCCCTCACTTAGTCCGGCAGGAATCGTCTAATCATTGATGTGGTGTAGAAGTTTAGAGAGGGAATGCCTTCTCAAGTATCGTACTTGTCATCTAACCAAGAATCAAATTTAGAAAATCCGTCCCAAAATGGCTTTCGTAAAATTTAAATCGGACTGTTAATGTAAGTAATAGTTAGGTCATTTATTTTTGGTCCTTTTACATATCTAGCATTCAAAATCTTTCCTGTTTTTTCACCGCCTTTTATCACGTTTATGCACATGCAACATAAAAGATATTTTTAATTTCCGAGAACTTCGAAAATTCATTAAAAAGGGGACAAATAACAACGATATTTGCTATGATTGGGCGTAAACGATTCTACCCGATATCGAAAATTGTATTCAAAATCCTGAAAGCCTGAGACGAATCTTTCATGACAATTCTTCCACGAAATAAGGCCCCATTTCACGGATGGAGCCTTAGATACTGAATCCCCTCCATTGAGCGCCTAACTAACGGCGATCTCATTCTGTCTGTTGCATAAGCCCCAACACCTTGCTCTAAAGCCCCGCATTTTAATCGCTGATAACAGACACTGGAATAGAAACTAATTCTTGCACTTCACCATCGTTAGCAGGAAAAGGCTAATCCATCTTTTTCCTCGAACCAGACAGTCCTAATCCAATCCGTAGGTGAGAAACCCGAGAAATTAAAACCTGCTGTCATCAGCACTCGACTAGATCAGGTAAAGTCCATGAAGATTATAGGTGTTTAACCGCCTTCTGGAACATGATTTAATGATGTTTGACTCGTGGCACTAATAAGATGCAATAAGATCAACAGCAAATAGTTAAGCTGTAATCAGCATCATGATTCAATAGTTTGAATAGTATGTATACACTTGTATTTATAGTAATATCTTCCTCCGAGTCCTAGATTATATGAATAATCTGAAGCTCGAGAAGTTAATACGTGTTTTGGTTTTATTTGAAGTGTTGTTTTAAATTTAAAAATATTATTAAGTATCACAACGAGTTAGAAGGATGTTGACATTGAAAGGTACAGACTGGTTAAGGTGAGAGGGTTTAAGAGTGGATTAGGCTTAGCAGAGGGTACCTGAGAATGATTACATTGAGAAATTTTAAGTACGTCTGTAATGGAGTAAATAATGTGATGCGGTTTTTTAAAGTCATTTGTCATGTCTTTGCCTTTTACCTTACTGTAAGAAGGATTATTGATATAAAATTAACTTCGGCTGTGGATTAAACATTAAAATCTCAATAAAGACTTTTAAAAGAAGTATTCGTTTCCGAAATCAGTATATTTTTTGTACTTAAAAGAGAAAGAACTTAAGAAATGCAGAGAAAAGTTAAACAAAAAATATGAAATGATAGGAATTGACTTATTATTAATCACATCGAGGCAATGAACGCATTTCATTTGAGAACTACTTTATAATGAATTATTGTTATATGTGATGAAATTTCGTTGTTGCATCTGAATGCTTTTGTCATTTCAGATTCTAAAATGAATAATCATTACAATAAGAAAAAAACACATGTTTGGGCGCGATTTCGAAAATTGTCATGTCATAAAGAGTGGAAGAAAGAAACTGAGACACGTCCCTGTCTTCTGGATCATTTATTTATATTGCTCAAAATGCTCGCCGTTAGCCACTATTCACATTTGCACTCTAAACTGGATTTCTCGCTTCGCTCGCGTTTCACGACGCCATAATGGTGAAAATCACAATCAAACAAATGTTCTTTTTTTACGCCTTCTGTTTTGAGTATTAATGTGCGCAAGGCATGTTTTCGCACTAAATCGAGAGTGCTCTACAACTTTCTAATTGACTTTTTTCTTGTATCTTTCGCCGTTTACGAGATAGGAGCGCTAATTCCAAAATTATCAGATAGATGGCGTTGTAAGTTGTCTCATAGAGTAGCGCATAACCTTTTTACTATACCTAGACACCAACTTTATGGCCTAAGCTGTCACTGTTTATAAGTTAAGGGGGGGGGGTAACGAATATAAGTGGAAACCCTGCATTTTAGAGACGCTAAAAAAGAGGAAATTATAAAGAAACATTTGGTAAAAATAACAATTTTTTTAAATTTTACTTTACCTAAAACGCATAAATTCGCCCACTCGATTACAATCATATACAATACGTCATACACGAATCACATTACATACAATACGTAAGACATGTGCATTGAATTTTTGATATTTAACCCTCTAACTGGAACGTCTTTTGAATACCTGTACGCTTAATTTATTTTAGATTTCATAACGACAGGTATTCAATTAGTGTTAAATCTGCAAATAAATAGCATTTATTTAACACATAATATACACATTTAATAAAAACGCGCTTTAAAAGCACACTTTTTTTCAGTGTAGTAAAAAGTAGAATTTCTTTATTTCTATTATTTTCTACTTTTTCGTCTTTAATTTATCATTCATCATCTATACTTATAAAAGGCAATGTTTGCCTGTGTATGTGTGTGCGTGCGCGCGATGTCCAGACGAATCTATCTCACTTACAGCCTTGAAATTTGGCACACGTCTTAATGGTGACTCACTGCACCTCGAAGCCGGAATTTTAAAATTGAATATAGAAATTTTTTTATTTAATATTATGTGTTGTTTTGGGTGATTCTTGATACTAATTTCTCAATAGCATGGTTTCGGATAATTGTACGAAAAAAATAAATATACTCTCAAAAAGAGCACACGATTTCCGTTCTAATGAAGTTAGTTTTGAATTTCTAACGTAATTTATTGAATTTTGGGAAATTTTTAAAAAATAGTCGGTTAACCCTAAAACATTTTGTTTGGAATTTTAATTTCTTACATCCGCCGTTATAATTTTGTTATCAATTTAAAATTTGTTGAAGTAATAAATATAACGTTTCTTCGTGATTTAAAACAAGAATGGTTAAAATTGAACAGTTGGTTGAATTTTAATTAATTTTTTTCTGAAGTGTTAAAAAATTTCTCTTCAAAATTCCCAACATTCCCTACATAATCAAGGTCGCGTGACATATTTTCCCAACTTGCATTTTGTCGAAACCACGTGATGTCATAACCCCTTTGCTTCGCGTCGACAGATAATTCCTTTAATTTGTTTGTTTTTATACTGTTTGATAGTTGAACATATGGCTGACATCTTTAGTTAGAGAAGACTAGCAAAAATGAAATATGACTTCAAGGAGCTATTTACATAATGTGGCTTCAGAGTTTAAATCTGAAGTGGAAGATTTAATCTTTTTTTTTCTTCTTTTTCTCTGATTCATTTTGGATATATTTAAATACTATAAAATTATGTTTGTCTGTATCTTCGAGGCACATTGTTCCATTTGAAATCGTTTAAAATTTCATTCGGTTTTCATTCTTTAACATTTTATCTGGTTTATAGGAATCAATCTTTTAAATCCGAATTTTTTTTTTTCGAAAATATCGGTTTATTTTTTACTGTGTACTGTTTTCCTACAGTTCAAATGTCATTATCGCTAAGAAAAATAAGCGGGAAGATCAATAATTTGTATATCTTATTTTGATTTTATTTCCAAAACTTTTTCGTGTCATTGAGGGAGATTTTTTTTATTATTATTTTGTTGAAATCCTGATTCCACGGGCAACGCCGTGCGCGTACTGCTAGTGTCTAATATTTTATATGTAAAAAAACTTCTTCTCTATAGAAAATTTTTCTTCTTCTCTGATTCATTTTGGATATATTTAAATACTATAGAAATTATGTTTGTCTGTATCTTTCGAGGCGCATTGTTCCATTTGAAATCGTTTAAAATTTCATTCAGTTTTCATTCTTTAACCTTTGACCAGGTTTATAGGAATCAATCTTTTAAATACTAAAAAAAATTTCGAAGATATCGGTTTATTTGGTACTCTGTACTGTTTTCCTACAGTTCAAATGTCATTGTCACGTAAAAAAATAAGCGAGGAAATCAATAATTTGTATCTTTTGTTTTGATTTTCTTTTCAAAACTTTTTTGTGTCATTATGGGCGATTTTTTTTTATTTTGTTGAAGTCCTGATTCCACGGGCATTGCCGTGCGCGTACTGCTAGTTATTAATATTATGGAGTGTTGAATCTTTTTCTCAAATTCACTATGAGAAAACACGATACTCGTATGCAATCGAAATTGAATCAAATCAATTAACTAATTATGAAGTTCTGAAATTATTATAATAGTGTATTGTCATCGGGAATTCATAAGTGTACAAAATTTAAAAACTAGCTCATCAGGAAGTGGGTGAAAAATTGATTCCACAATTTTATCTTTTCAAAATTTTATAAATTCTTTTAAATAAAAGTGTGTTAAAATTATCTGGACACGCCTAAGTGCCTCAGGTGTCCTTTGCGTTCTCACATGGATTGAAATCACAATAAATGTTTTAACCCCTTGGCTCCCATGTATCCACTAGTGAATACATGAATTTTATCAATGTATCCACTAGTGGATACATGAATTTTATCAATGTATCCACTAGAGGATACATGAATTTTATCAATTTTATCAATGTATCCACTAGAGGATACATGAATTTTATCAATGTATCCACTAGTGGATACATGAATTTTTATCAATGTATCCACTAGAGGATACATGAATTTTTTCAATGTATCCACTAGTGGATACATGAATTTTATCAATGTATCCACTAGTGGATACATGATATATAATAGTATAGAACCACATGCAACCAAAGAAGGAGACGTCAGACACTGAAATTTACTGTATTGGGATTGAAATACATACATAAATTCTCTACGCTGGGTTATAAGAATAGTTAAACTACAAAATTGCATGATATTGCTCAAAATGTTCACGGGTACGAAACGACTTTTGACATGCACTTACATGAATGAATAGTCAGTCTGTTTTTTTTTATTTATGCTATAACACACCCAACATCTATTTCGCTTTCCTCTTGAACCTTCCAAGATATTATCAATAAGTACACGAAGTTTGTCAGGTGTATTTTCAGTGTTGTACACTTCTTTCAATTTTGCATAATTATCAACATGTTTTGCAAGAATTTCATCACAGGCTAATAGAGTGAAATCTTTTAGTCATAGTTTGTTTCAATGATAGATATTATAAAACACATTGGCATTTGGAAGCATTCTATGGATAATACGGAGTCCTAATTTTTTAAACCATGTGTAACTTTTCCTTGCACAATTATAAGGCTCCTATGCTTGGTCAACTGAGTCGACAGCACCCATATTTTCATTATAATGATGAATAAGTTTCGGTTTGAAATAATATTTCTCATGACCGCCTTTTTGATATACAGTTTTTTCTACAAAATTTGCAGACAGTTTTGTTGTGAACACGTACACATCAAGTCTGTTTCGAAATCTCACCAATAATATGTCAACCTTCTCACAAAATAAGATTGACGCTGGGAAAGTTCTATTTCTGTAAGTTCTTTTGGAACGCCACGGTTTAGTCGTATTGTTCCTGTTGCATAGGTATTCCTAGTTAGCAAGAACTGTGCAGGACGTACAGAAAGATACCAATTATCGAGGATTACTTCCCCTACCTTCATCAAGGCCAAGGTCAGAAAGGGGGGAAATCGAAAGGTAGCGCCGTCTGGGAGCCAAGGGGTTAAATAGGATGAGTCATCTAAATAAGAGTTCAAATGAATTGGCAGCTAAGAGGTTAACGCGTTAACGTCAGCGCCCTATTTATGGGACAGTTATATTTCACTTCCGTGGCTGAACCGAATGCAATCCATTGTGTCTTTTTTGCTTTGCCTATGAAGTCAATAGGCATTGCCAAGCCCCTAAACAGATTTCAGCAGGCATATCGCTCCGTTGGTTTGACAAGGTTCTAACTGACATTTTTGCCGAAATTGAGATTATGAGTTTATACTATTATACTAAGTTAGATCTATAAAATGAACTGACTCTAGTTGAATTCTAGTGGTAAATAAACTACTACTAGTGGTAAAAAAACTACTAGTGTGCCATGGTTCTATCACTGCAGGCGATATTTATACTTTTCAGTTCGACAAAGTTCTAACTGCGTTTTTCCGGTGAGAAGGTTCTATCTGCTTTCATTTTGACCACTAATCAGCTGTATCATTAGTCTAGCAAGCTATGATTGTTTGTTTGCGCACTTACGAGGATTTTCATGCATTATAAAAGTTTTGTGTACTGTTTTAAATTTAATATATCTGGGTTCTCACCTCAGTATTGGGAAAATGTATGAATCGCACCTCCAACAGTGTTGCACTGAAAAAATAGCTGCAATTAGAAAATCAA
>BGPR01041280.1:0-11161 GCA_013235015.1 Araneus ventricosus | reverse complement strand
CGGAGGTCATAAAAATTTTGCATCGTCGTGACGAATGTCAAACCTCATGGCTTATGTAAACAAAAACACTTTAACTTTACAGACTTTCCTCACCTGACAATAAGATGCATAAAGAAAAGTACAATACTTTCGATAATTTAATAAAAATTACAATGAAATAACTGTCCAAAAAATATTTTCGACCGCTTCAACACTACAAGTAGAAACGGAATGACTAGATAAGTAGGAAAATTTTCGAGTCTGTCAAGCCAGAAAGCAATGTTGTCACGTTTTTATTATTTTTTTGAAAAAAAAGGGAAATTAAGAACAAACAGTTGTAGTGATTTTAAATAAAATCAAGAATTCTGGTTTAGCTCTGGGGTCTGCAGCCCGATAGCACCCCTGGATTCGCCACTGCTGATCATAAACTCCTCCGCCTGACGAAGGTGACAGACTGTGTGGTGCCTCATGCCTGGTAAGCTGGAAGACGGGTGGGGAGGTAGGATTTGCCAGCAAGTTGATTAATCGCTCACAAGTGCATTAAGCACTATGAGCACTTTTCTTGCCTTGATTTTGCTTGCCTGCAAATTCGAGACGCTTCTAGCAGGGTTGGAAATTCATGTAGTAGCACTTTCACTTCTTTCAGCGCTTATAATGCTCCTTTTAAGACCGAAGTGACAATTGCATATCTTACGTTTTTTTTAAAAAAATAGGATGGTGGAATTTTACGACGCCGGAGCCAAGTGTGGTAATAATACTATCAGACACTGCAAAATTTTAAAATCTCATAGCGAGTACTTATGAATAAAGTATAATCAAATGAGGGCAACGTAGATATATAAAAATAGTAAAGTTCTAAAATAATTTGTTCGTATAAGACATGATGACCTAGAAACACACTTCAGACATCATGCAAATTTTATACATTTTATTTCTTAAGGAAAGTATCAGAAATAAAATAATTGAATATAATTTCAAGTATACATAAATAAATGCGATGTATTCTACCTGTATAATCCATATCCAAATATTTCAGCTCCAAGTTCTATTCCGAAGATTCACTTTTGCAAATGAAATTATTCTGTTATTGTAAAAGCAGTAATTTTTATTTTGGACTTCCAATTTGCCTGTGTGAAAATAAAACGACTATTCTTTTATTCGCTTACTTTTTCTTCTAATTTTGCATGTCACACACACTTACCGTTTTATTGTAGTTCTAAAGTACATTAAAAATAAAGCAGAAACCTTTTTACTTGCAAGTTCTTTTTCCCCTAAAGTGTTTTCTTAGAAAGCAAGAAAACTTCAAATCTCTTTATTTAATCATGACATGCGGTTCAAATAGTTTTTCGCACAAAATTTTATTATTTCTTTCCACTGTTTGAGCTTTTAGTTTGAGCTTTGAATTTTGAAACTACATTAAAAAACAATTGACGTCATCCATGATCTTTCACGCATTGTAACTTATGTTGTTAATTCATTTGCCGCTTTATATTTTTATACTCTCAATTTTAAAAAAAAGCACTGAAATTGCGAAATATAACGCAGAAGCTGTCTTGACAATCTAAATTGATAAATATACGTAATTTCTGAGTTTTGGCATTTTAAAGTTATTGTTCCACTAAAAATTACAGTTAATACCAGTCTAATTTGAAACTAAATTAGTTGTATGAGCTGAATTGCAGTTGTTTGCTGCAGATCAGCTCATAGAACTGAGTAATATTGTTTTGTACTGAGGAAAAGAATTCACCATTTTTTAAAAATACTTTTTTGAGTTATTGTCCTTTGAATTGCGTCGTCGAAATATGAGCAGAAAGATTGCCTTCCAAATTTAATCCGATATTAGTATTCGTGATGTTAGCTTTTAACTCAATACTCCATTTTATTTCGTTGACTTATTCATGTAAAATATTTATTCATAATAAGAAGCTCTTACGGTAATTTAAGAATTTTCATTTGATTTTAATATGTAAAATCTTTATTCCAGTTTCTTAAATTTCAAGTGTGTTTATTGTTTTCATTTAGAATACAAAAGACTAATTGAAAAAAAGATTTTAAGAATATTATTAATATCTGGCCTTGTTTTTAGTTTTGTTGAAATACTACAAATAAGTAAATATTAATTTTTTATTGAATTGCTGAGCGTTTTGTCAGAATGAATTTCATTGTAATTAAATATTCTACAATGCAACAGATTAATATTTTTTTCAAATTCTAATTTAACACATAAACGGGAAGTTTTTCTTTGATTACATATTCATCATTTTGCGATAACTTCAAATTAATTTCTTCTTTATGAATTCCGAAGAAACGTTTTGAATATTTGCGTGCATACATTTTCTCTTCAAGATATCCTAAATTATACCATCGCTTATTGTATCTTTGTGTACTGTACGTGTAAAACAGATTTTTCAAAACTTAATTTGTTTTGCTGTATTCGAGTGACAAACGCGCGACTCACAACAATGCTCAAACCTACGCACACTTTTTGAATAAATTAGGGCATATTGTTCTGACCTGAATGAAATAAAGCGACGATGATATATCAGAAGAGCTTAGTAGAAATATATATTTGTCGTATTCCATGTTTGGCTTAGAATTCTACTTTTTTTAAACCTATCTTTTTTTTCATTTTTAGGAACTTTTTAACTTCATTTTTTTTCCCCTCGCACTGCTTTTAGCATTCTCTAGTGTCAAAGAATCGAAGCCATTTTCATGACTTTGAATTCTGGATCAGTTAGTATTATGAAAATTAGAAATTAGATTATTTTACTGAATATTACTTCACTAATATTAGATTATATTACTGAAAATTAAAAATGGCCAAATGTTCCATGCTACCTATTATTTCCATATCGAATTGGTCCTTTTCTAATTTTTCTGTTTATGAACAAAAATCCGAATGTTTATGAAATGGAATCGAAACATTGGATGGGGCAGCGGAATTTAAAATGTTATCAAAAATACAAATTTCTCTCATTGTAACTTGAAATAATATAAAATGAAAGCGTAATACTGTGGTGTAATGGTGTGACTAAAATATTAAGCTGGGCCTAACCCTATAGATGAAAATAAATACATGATAAATGGCACAATGATCGTAATAATGGTTAGTACACCAAATGCAAGAGCACACCAATGAGTAAACAAGAAAAACACTATTCAATAACATTTATTCCACGGCATTACTGTGTACACATCAAAATCTGTAAGAGTCATCAAAACACGTGTATGAAAATATGGATCGTTGCTCTAAAAATGATTCATTTTAGTGATACGAAAATATTATTTTAACTGGTATAAAAATGTTGCAACATGGGAAAAAGAAGCTTCAACTGCAGTTGAAAAAAAGTCTTACCAACGCATGCTAAGATCGAAAATCATTGACTCGAAGCCGAGATCTCCATCAAGCTACACTTCTCGTAGAGACAACTGTGATGCTGAAGTCATTGGGATAATATATTAAAAACACCAGGCAGTAGCTTTCAATTCATCTCGCGAAAAACATGATTCGAACACCAAGCAGCAAGCCGTAAAAACAGGAATCCAAAAAAAATAGGCTAACAACTCACATCCATCTTTACCTCTCTATCCCAACTCGCCGAACGAAAAAAAAAAGAAGGCACGTGTGTTCCACCTTGTTGCCATGCATGCAATTCTTCGCAAAGACCTGTTCTAAAGCAAGTCCACCTAGAACATTAGTCTGTGCAGTTTCGGTCCAACTATAACACAGTCCTGTTCACATGTGGACTCTCGTACAACGCGGGGGTATACGTTCCGCTTAATAGGAAATCGCTTTATACGGACGTGCGATCCCAAAAGGGAGGGGGGTGCAGCACGAGTTCGTAGACGAGAAGCCGCCGTATAAGTAAGCGGGATATCGCTCCCCTGGTGGGTATAGTAATGGTGTGAGGTCGAGTTACCTCCACTCCGATGGCGGGACGTACCTCCTTCGGAAGGAGGCGTGGCCGGTGATGGCCGTTAGGACTCCAACCTCAGTTCCTGACTGCTGCCGTGGCGAAGGTCATTCATAAACCCGAGTACGACAACTAGCATGATAGGGGTAACTCTTTATGAGCCTTATCTCCTTCGGGACGGAAGCCCTCTTAAGGAAGCGTGCTCCACAGGACGGGAGCTGGCAAGCGCAGTCTGTGCCCACAGGCCGAAGCATTTTCTCCCGCTAAGCCTAACACGCATTAAATTTCGTAAAAAGTACGCGTTATATAATAATTCATAAAAAGTGCCCTTTACATAGAAATTGAACCATTTTTAAATATATAGTAAAAGATAGCATATTCTAAATGATAATAAAGAGATCTAATTAAAATACTTGATTTTTAATAATAAAAAGTAAAAATATAGTGTATTTCCCTATAATCGAAAGTACCTAAATAAAGACTAGATTATTGATGCAAAATTCGAAAATATAGGAAAAAATAAATATTTACATTCGATATTATAAAATACTTCAAGAAAAATTGTAAAAATTAACTCTTCGAAGCCTTCTTAAAAATCTTCTATTTCAGGACTCCACTGACATGACGGAATTGGAACCGATATATTAGTACTGTCCTCTTCTAATTCAGAATTTGAAGATTCAGAACTATCTGAAGAACTATAATAATTTATTGCTTTATCACTATCATCGGAAAAATCCATAAAGCCATTTAAAAATTTACATATTTCCTCCTTGGAAAGATAACGCGTTCTTTTAGCCATAACTTCACAAATAAAACTGAGAGGCATAAATACCCTTGACAGAATATCTCCCATAAAATCCCAACCCAAGCGAGAGGAGAAACTATAAACAAACACTCCAAAATGAGTTTTAAAGAGCTCCTTAGCACATGATTCTATTTACTCTCGCCAGCACGTGTTTCTGTTTATACTCTCAAAAATCCAATAATTCTAATTGAATGATTCACAGACACGTGGTCGACTACAATATGACCTCGGAGAGAGAAATAATAATGTACGGGACCAATCTTTTGAAAGAAACATGGAATAGTAACGCCATCTGATAGAAAAAATTTTGCTCCAAAAGCCCAACGCATATTTGCTGCGCTCGGCCCACAGCAGCAATTTCACCGTAACGCACGGAATCGGCGCTCGGCCCTGAGGGGAATCTAGCGCAAACGCACATATACTCGGACATGCATTATCGAACGAATTATGTAAGTTCTCATATTCTTTCATTTGTACCTGCGCATACAAAAAATGTTAAATTTATCTTACGCGTAATGCGAGGGAGCTTCTCGCGCTGTATGAGAGCTATAAGTAGTATAAGTGAGATATTTAGTTGCAATTTTTTCGTCGCTATATACGAATTCACGTTATCTTGTCCAAGGTTAGCTTTAATGCTAAGATCATAGTATGTGGCCAATACCTTTATAATTATATGAGTGTTTTTTGAAGTTGTCAACAAACGGATGCTCAAATCGGTGACTGTAAAATATTTAACTTGCAAAAAAGGCCTACAATGACATAAAATAAAATTTTGGAAACGAAATCGAGACAAAAAATGAATATATTATTGATTTTGCTCTCTTATTTTTCTTGGCGACAATGGCATCAACTGAATATAATTTTTAAAAACGATAATGAAATTATGAAGTTTGCTGCAAACGATGCTATTAGAATTTAAGCTGAGTAAAAACAATTTTCATGATTCTCGGAACAATCAGCTGGTTCGCCTGCTAAAATGGAGTAATAATAATTTAGTAAAGCTGACACAAAAAAATCTTCGGATCCTATTTAAAATAGTTAATAGGTGACAATAGATATTTTGAATTAAAGCCATCCAACCAGTGGTACAGTTGAACCGGAACGCCGTTCCGGCACTGCCATTTCTTTTTCATGGAAAATAAATAATAAGAAAAAATTAAGATACCTCTTTAAAACATTAAAATCTTTATCTAGTCCTTGCACTCGAAAAAATGACGGATATTTCCATTTAATAAAACTAATAAGTCACTCCCAAGTGGTGGAGGGAAGAGACGAAAAGCATTAAGGTTGCACACATTTAAATATGTTTTGATTCTGAAAACTCGTGATATTTTCTACAGGGTGTCCACTAAAGTCCTTCTACCCCACATTAACTTGAGAACGGCGACAACTATTGCCACAAACTTGGTGTCTAAATATAGTTAAGTAGCCATGCGCTAAACGGTGAGATCGGTTACAGCGCCACCTGGCAGCAAACAACGGAGTTAGTATTCCTATCTCGAAAACGGTACAAGATACGCGAAAAAAGTTGCATTATAAAATTGTAGAGCGTCTTCGATTTAGTACGAAAAGACACCTTCAGCTCAATAATGCTAAGAACAAATCGTGTAAAACGCGCTTTTGTTTGGTCGCGATTTACAACACTCTTACGCCAGAAAAGCGTTAGAAAGAAACCAGAACAATTAGATATCAGCAGATACTTTTATTTTCGGTGTTCGAAATCGACCATCGCCATCGGGTCGACGTTTATTGGTCAAAAGATGATCTTTTCTTTTGTTGTCGCAAGTTGTTATGTCACAGGTCATTAGAACGAAAACTGTTTGTTCGATCCGATGGCGTATCTATTTTTTCCCTAAGATTATCAGAAACGAATAGTCTGGACAAAAATGTGTCAAAAATCACCCAAAACAACACAAAACATTTAATAAAAAATTTTCTAGATTAAATTTTAAAATTCGGGCTTCGAAGTGATTGAATCATCATTACGACTACCTGTGTGCCAACTTTCATGGCTGTAAGTGCGACAGATTCGTCTGGACATCGCACGCACGCACACAAACACAATTCCTTTTATAAGTATAGATACTGATCGAGTCATAGAAAACATACTCATAGAAATATTTTAAGTCACTGATACAGTCAGTTAACACATACATTCACTGATTAAAATAAATACAGTTAGATATATTTTAAAATTACGAAGTTACTGGTAAATATACTTACGATGGCCTTAGAAAAGGTTATACTACAAATAAATCATTGAAAAGAATTTTGGGATCACAGAAAGATTGATATCATATTGTAACGAAATTGTCTTGTGGGTGTACGTGAATGCAGTTCAATAAGCAGGATAAAAAAATAAAGCTCCCTATTTTACAAATATTCTAAGAAAAGAAACGTAGCACAAGTATTAAAACAGCACTCGTAAAAATTTACAACAGAGATTACCAATAAATCTCAACACAGCGCTCAAAGGTTCTTATCAGCTCACCAGCTTGCTGCTGATCAAAATCGAACCGACTCCTCTTGGTTTGAGAGTTGCTTTTATACTTTTTCATCAGGAAGTGACGTCATTACGTAGGAAGTGATTTCATCTCCAGAAAGTTCGTGAAGCCAGTAGAAATAGGTTGAAAGTTCGAGGTCTTTCTAGAAAATTCCTTTTCTCGCCAAAGTTGCCAACTTTAGCGCCATGTCGCCAAGTTTTAGCATATCAGGGAAACAGCTTTATAGCTTTGCAACATTGCTCCCCTCTTCAAAGACTTCACGTACCGGCAGTCTCATTACATAGAACTATGATCAGTGGCCCTGCATGGAGCTAGCCGATTTATCTAGATGACTTTTGGCTTGGCGTTGGGCGACCTCTGTACTCTGTAGACAACATAGTTCAGTTTCTTGACAACAGTATACGGTCCTTCCCAGTTCTGTTGTAACTTGGCACTCAGGCCTCTCCGTCGCTTCGGGTTATACATCCAGACTAGATCTCCCTCCTTAAAATGGTGGTCTGTTGCTCTGGAGTCGTGACGAGTCTTCATGCGTTCCCTGGACAGTTTAACTTGCTCTCCGGCAGATGCATATACGCTTTCCAAACGTGCCTCTGAATTAGTCGGCGAGGAAGGCGTATCACTCGGTCTTCCAAACAGAATGTCACAGGGGAATCTTAGCGTTCGATCAGAAAACATCTCTGCTGGAGTCCGTCCAGTTACTGACTTTCCTTATTATGTTTTCGATCCTTCGGGCTCCGCAAGCTTGGCATTCCCTGCACCATTTCTCAACGTCGACGCGAAGTCGGTCCCAGTAAAATCGCTCCCGAGTTTTACGCAAAGTTTTCATGACTCCAAAATGTCTTCTACTTGTGTTGTCTTGAGTCTCTCGTAGAACTTCTTGAATTCTGCTCTTCGGGAGAATTAGCTGTGGTCGATAAAAGCCTCCATCATTACTCTCCCACTTGCGATATAGAACACCATCTTTAAGATATAAGGAGTTCCAAAGAGCCCAATATCGTTTGGTTGCAGGACTCTCACAAGTGATTTCTTGCGAAGATGGTTGCTCCGCCGAATTTAGTTTCATCTTCAGAATTGGTCTAATATCTGGATCTTCCAGCTGTGGTTTTTGGATCTCAGTTAAGGACCATCTGTCCTCAGTTGTCATGGTTAAGGCTTCCACAAAAATATCTGTTTCCATTTTGAACTCCTTTTCAGCATTCGAACAAGGTTCGCAGCCTTCAAAACAGAGTCGTCGAAAGAGGACATCTTTTCCATCAGAGGTTCTTTTGCGATGTTGTGAACAAAGCCTGAAAACAAAGAAATTTTCTCCGATCCGGTCCGTATCTCGTTCTTCTCCTGGTCTACCGTAAATTTAAATCTTTGAAGAAAATCCAGGACCAGAATACAGGAATCAGTGATATCAGCTGTGTAAACTCTATGTTGGAATTTTCTGGATTCACATTCGATTGATGCATCAAGTTTCCCTTGTACCCTTTCTTTTTCACCTGTGTCAGTCTTAAGGTTCATGTTTGGAGCCGTGTAAATAAGCCGTTCCTTTAACTTACGAGCCAAGTCTGCTCTTAAAAGAGAGAGTTATATTTGTGCCTGTGTCCACCAAAAACAAACACGGGATATCACAAATCGATCCTTCCAGATAGAGTCCATTTCCCCCTCCGCTAAGTGCAGAAATTTGCAGTCCTTCTTCAAGGGATTTATTCAGAGTAGGTATCTTTCGTTCCTCCAGACGACCGCAAGTCAGTTTTCTTGAGTAGACGTCATTCACTTGGCACGCTCTCTGTACATGCCCCTTCTTAAAGCACTTCCAAGAAGTCACGTTCGGATTTCGCAGAGGAGTGTCCTGTTCAGCAACAAGACTGTTCACTAATTTTTCCAACGCTTTCAATAGAGATTCAAATTTATCATCTCTTTCTTTCCAAGTGTCATCCTCTGTCTCTATTGACCTTGCGTGTATAGAGATCTTCGAAGCAGTTTTCGCAGATTCAAATTTCATGCTATATGCCAAGGCCGATTTCAAATCCGTAAAGTCCATTAACCTTGTTGAAAGTTGCGTTTCTTCGTCTCTGATGGCATCGACGAAGAACTGGACCGCTAAGCTCTCCCGAATATCTAGAGGGCACTCAGCGTACGCCAGACTCATTAGTCGTTACATCGGCGGCCAATACTTGACGGCTTTCTTCCGGATTCTGTCGTCTTGTCTTCAGTTCGGTTCTATAAAATTGCGTCAGGTGGCTGTCTCCAAATATGGATTCCAAAGCTTTCTCGATGGTCGTTAAGTCTGTCAAGTTATCAGCTGGAATTCCTTGAAGAACCGCCGCCGCTGATTCTCGGAGCGATGCCACAAGTAGACTGGCTTTCACAAAATCCGTCCATCCATTTGTAGAGTTCACAACGTCAAACTGAGTCTTAAAGACTTTTCATGATGTTTGTCCGTCAAATGTCAAAGATTTAACTGTTGATCTGGCATACATGAGTTCTGGACTTGTCTGGAAATTGTTTGGCCTGACCTCAAGTTCACGTATTCTCCTCTAGAGGTTGCCGATCTTCTCTTGAACTTCGCCCTTTGACTCCTGGATCCTTCTTTGAACTTTTTCCTCTACTCCTTTGATCTTCCTTCGAACTTCGCTCTCAACTTTCTCGATTTTTCCTTTCACACATTGAACTTCCTCTTCTATTTTTCCAATGCATCCGTCAACATGAATCTTAATTTCGTCAACTTGACTTTTGACGTGTGCTTGGATCTAATTCTTTATTTCCTCTTGTCCGGATCGCATCCCTTGTTCCAGTCTCTCTTGTCCGAATCGCATTTCTTCCTGTCCAGCTTTCATCTCTTTCATTATGGCGAGCAGCATCTCGAATTTTTCATCCATCGCTCTGGTCCAAGGCATACACAGGAAAATCTAAATCCCACTTCTGACACCAAATGTAACGAGATTGTCTTGTGGGTTTACGTGAATGCAGTCCAATAAGCAGGATAAAAAAAGTAAAGCTCTTTATTTTACAAATATTCTAAGAAAAGAAACGTAGCACAAGTATTAAAACAGCACTCGTAAAAATTCACAGCAGAGATTACCAATAAATCTCAACACAGAGCTCAAAGGTTCTTATCAGCTCACCAGCTTGCTGCTGATCAAAATCGAACCGACTCCTCTTGGTTTGAGAGTTGCTTTTATACTTTTTCAACAGGAAGTGACGTCATTACGTAGGAAGTGATTTGATCTTCAGAAAGTTCATAAAGCCAGTAGAAATAGGTTGAAAGTTCGAGGTCTTTCTAGAAAATTCCTTTTCTCGCCAAAGTTGCCAACTTTATCGCCATGTCGCCAAGTTTTAGCATATCAGGGAAACAGCTTTATAGCTTTGTAACATTGCTCCCCTCTTCAAAGACTTCACGTACCGGCAGTCTCATTACATAGAACTATGATCAGTGGCCCTGCATGGAGATAGCAGATTTATATGGAGTACTTTTGGCTTGGCGTTGGGTGACCTCTGTACTCTGTAGACAACATCGTTCAGTTTCTTGACAACAGTATACGGTCCTTCCCAGTTCTGTTGCAACTTGGGACTCAGACCTCTCCGTCGCTTCGGGTTATACATCCAAACCAGAACTCCCTCCTTAAAATGGTGGTCTGTTGCTCTGGAGTCGTGACGAGTCTTCATGCGTTCCCTGGACAGTTTAACTTGTTCTCCGGCAGATGCATATACGCTTTCCAAACGTGCCTCTGAATTAGTCGGCGAGGAAGGCGTATAACTCGGTCTTCCAAACAGAATGTCACAGGGGAATCTTAGCGTTCGATCAGAAAGCATCTCTGCTGGTGTCCGTCCAGTTACTGACTTTCCTTATTATGTTTTCGATCCTTCGGGCTCCGCAAGCTTGGCATTCCTTGCACCATTTCTCAACGTCGACGCGAAGTTGGTCCCAGTAAAATCGCTCCCGAGTTTTACGCAAAGTTTTCATGACT
>BGPR01041279.1:0-13674 GCA_013235015.1 Araneus ventricosus | reverse complement strand
ACGTCTGAAACGTATATATGTAATTTACGTCATACGTATATATGAAGTATGCATACGTATGTGACGTACGTTCATACGTAAATATGAAATATGCGTTCTTATGTAATGTACACCAAACGTATATATGAAACGTGCGCACGTATGTAACGTAGGTATATATGAAACGCGAGTACATATATAACGTAAATATGTATGAAACGTGAGTACGTATGTAACGTACGTCTAAAACGTACAAATGTCATTTATGTCATACGTATATATGAAGCATGCGTACGTATGTGACGTACGTTCATACGTAAATATGAAATATGCGTTCTTATGTAACGTACATCAAACGTATATATGAAACGTGCTTACGTATGTAACGTAAGTATGTATGGAACGTGAGTACGTATGTGACGTAAGTATATATGAAACGTGCGTATGTATGTAACGTAGGTATATATGAAACGCGAGTACATACTTAACGTAAGTATGTATGAAACGCGAGTACGTATGTAATGTAAGTATAGATGAAACGTGATTACGTATGGAACGTACATACGTACGTATATAAAAAACTGAGTATGTAAATGTACTATGAACGTATGTATGTGGTATGCATACGTAATTTGTATACTTTCGTACATTAAATATGTATGTGCGTTATATAGATACCTTCGTATATGCACGAGTACGTTACTTACCTGGGAACGTTTCATATGCGCGTATGGAACGTTCGGAGGCGTACGTACGTTTATAACGTAAGTACTTGTGTATGCAACTTACTTACGTATGAAGTGTGTTTATGTATGTAACGTACGAACTAATCTAAGTAACATGCTTGCATAGGTATGTAACATACGTACGTAAGCATGTAACGTACTAAGTTTAAGTATACGTATGTACGTTACATACGTAATCATGATTCGTAAATACATACGTGCAATCAAATGCATGAGCGTTCCTTGCATAGAACGTACGTTACATACATATATACGTAAGTTACATTCATACAGACGGACGGACGTTACACACATACGAACGTACATATATACGTACGTATATCCGTAAATTTTTACTTACAAACTTAGTACTTAACATATATACATAACGACTTTGTGCCTTATATGTGTACTTATAGTACCTAAAATACTCACCTACATACTTATGACATTACATGCGTATGCACTTAGTACTTTAAATACCTATGTACTACATACGTTACTTCCATACATATATACAGATACGAAGTACAAAAATTTGTCAGTAATCCAAGATCAATTCCTCGATCTATTTATTTAGTTTAGTTTAGTTATATTAGCGTCCCGTTTTGAAGCAACACGAGGGCTATTTTGGGACGGACCTCGTAATTTTGAACCTCGGTCAGATGACGAGGACGACACCTGAGCTGGCACCCCCCTCTCCAAACTTCCACGCCACACCAACGGGAGGACGTTTGACCACTACGTATGATTTAGCGTGCAACAGGCCCCATACACGGCGGATCTTCAGTGGAATCGGGTTTCGAACCTGGAGCCCTCCGGCCCCAAAGCCGAAACTTTACCACTAGGCCACCGCGGCCTTCGATCTATTTATTACTTGAACTAAAACTATCGATAGTTTGAAAGCAATCTAGAGTAAATACATGAGAAATTAAAGGTAAAATTTGAATAATGCAAAAATGCATCAATAATCAAAGTGGTATAATTACTTAATGCATCCCCATAACAATAGATAGACTTGTTGCTTGAGAGAAAACAATCGATAGTTTCAAAACTAACGACTAGAACTGCAAGATAAATTAAAATTCAGTACCATATATATAAAAAATTGCTTACATCAAGTCAAAAAGCAATTTATTAAAATATCCAAAATTAACCAAAAAGGCCAATATTTAAATTATACAAAAATGCATCAATGATAGGTATTATATAATACAGCACCTCCACTGATAGAATACACGACCCGCCACTAGATAGAAGCAATACTGTGGACAGTCAATAGCTTCAGTCGATAGCTTTAAAACTATCGACTGAAACTATCGATAGTTCCAGTCGATAGTTTTGAAACTATCGACTGAAAATGCGCCTATCGATAGTATTGCCCGAGAGGAAACTATCGATAGTATCGATAGTTTTGAAACTATCGATACTATCCATAGTTTCAGTCGATAGTTTTGAAAACGCGATACTATCGACTTGGCTTCGATAGTATCGATAGTCTATCGATGTTTAAGGAACACTAGTTTAAATTTTATCTTTGAATATATTTTTCTTCTTTTGCTTTTGTTTCCATTAGAATATTAGAAGAAACGAGTAAGTCTATTAAGCTTTTCTAATTTCTTGCTTTGCACAACACTTTTTAGATTCCTTCTTTTTATTTTGGTGCTATTCTGTTCAATTCTAATTTTCTAAAACCAGCATTTATTTAATATGCTAGTGACGTTATTGGGCCACCAGTTCCTTTGCTATAATTTTTATAATTTAATTCATTCAGTATTTTAAATCTTTATTTTATATTGAACTAATTTAATTTAATAACTATATTTAATTTAATAAATAGACTTATTTAATATAATAATTAGATTTTTATCAATAACAGTTGCGTTTTATAGCTGCTATATTATTTAATTTTTAATATTCATTGAATTAATATTTTTTGATAATTAAAACGTTTTCAATTCAATAATTTTAACTTAATATCTGAATTTCGCCTACATATAAATTATTGAAAGAATTTAAGCATTCTTTGCATTACGAATACTTGACCCTAAATCCTTTTATGATGCTAACAATCAAAATATTCAAGAAATATCAGAAAAGAATTAAAACTAGGGTCAAATATCTCTAGCTTCCCCTATTTTAAACAATTATATAAAATTTCATCTTGAAGAAAATTGTCTTCTATTATTTTTTTTTGATTTCTTCGAATATTTATTGTAGGTAATTCGTAGATAATCTATATAATTAATATTCTACTGGAATATTAAATATTCAAGTATAATATTAATTACATATTACTGGAATATTAAATATTAAATTCCTATTCTTGTAATATTAAATATTCTTATATTTAATATTCAGTTCATATTCAATATTCAAAAATATTAAATATTTAACAAGAATATTTAATATTCTTGGAATATTAAATATTCTTGTTCGCATCAGTAATCTTATTTTCAGAATAAATATTTTAATTCTCATCGTCTTATAGTTTTCTTAATTTCTTACCTTTTGTTATCAAAAATATGGATGTCAAAACAAAACATTAAAAGCGTGAAATTTTGATAGAAATACTCTTCAGTAAATTTGAATTTTAATCATATTTATAACATATTTTAACTTTTTTTACATGTCCAAGAATTTCTTTCTTATGATATTCATTGTGCTTTAATTTCTTCATAATATTGTTTGATTTTTTAAAAACCTACTTTTTAGTACACTCCTCATTTTATCTACTAATTCTTTTTTTTCCTACTTTTTAGTCTTTAATATACTTAATAATTCATGATTATAAATCGTATGGAATCAAAAAATTAATATTTCTAAACTTCAGATGGATGTACAAAACCAATATTTAGTTAATATATTAACTCATAATTAAGAGTTCTAAAATTATTAAATTTTTGCATTGTCATCGGGAACAAACAACTGTATAAAATTTCAAATTTCTAGTACATAAGGAAGTGCGTGGGAAATGATTTCAAAATTCCATCTTTACAATCGTGAAACAAGTCAAGTTAAGTAAAAGCGTTTAAAAATCGGGTGTGTTTCCCCCTGGAAAATACTTCCTATGGACGAGTTTTCTGGTTTGTTTACATGCCTGTAATACGTATTTCCGGTGTAATGCTAAGTCAATGGATCTTCAAAGCGGAAGTCCAACATACAAGCATATAAAGTCAAGGTTTTTAATGTAAGTAAAAAAACTAGAAAACTCGCCCATTGGATACTTGTAATTAAAAGGGTGTCAAACTCGCGGCCCCTAACGAACACCTTTGCGCCGGCAAACAAGTAATAACAAAAATTTTAACGTATATTTCATAATGACAAGGTCCTAATATTTTGGGAATTGAATATTTTGCTATATATTTTCATGCTTATTCCCTCACTGTTTATTTTATTACTTCTTCTATCCCAATCGATAAGTTTTTGTCAGGTGACCAGAATGTAAACCTTTAGAGCAATACGTTACATATTCTTGTACTATACAGTGAATTCATAAAATTCTTGAACAATTTAAAATAGTTGCACGTCGTAGGTATTTGTGACCGACAGGATGTGTAAAACGGATTAATAGAAGAGACACTAACATTTTTCAACATTTTTTTTTAAAAATTCTTATTTATTTAACTTTATCATTAAATAGTTTCGTCTTTTAAGTTTCTTCATTAACATATGGCCTAACAGGCAGAACCCATTGACAGAACCAGTTTCTTTCAATTTTTTCACTCGTTTGTATTCTTGCTTTGTGCTTCTTTCTTGTAATGAGTTCAGATTAAATTCGAAATGAAAATTTTTAAAGACTCGAAATAACTATATACATCCAGCCTTCTGTTCCTTTTTACAAATTCTTTCTATATACAATTAATTTAAATTGCATGTGAATATTTTAGACAGAATTTGTTGCGTAATAAAGTGAAATTGTATAGTATTAAAAACATCTTTTTACTATAGATGATACACAATGTATTCTTATTTGTCCTGTCTGAAGTATTCCCTTATTTTTTCTGTTTTTGTCAAATATCAAATTTATTTAAGAAAGATTCTTTGGTCCTCGGATGATAATGGCCCGCTTGGAAAAATCGGATATATTCTTCATTTATCTGTTTAAATAGGAA
This sequence comes from Araneus ventricosus, assembly GCA_013235015.1. Lineage (NCBI taxonomy): Eukaryota > Metazoa > Arthropoda > Arachnida > Araneae > Araneidae > Araneus > Araneus ventricosus. The sequence continues at coordinate 8,855 of BGPR01041279.1, read as the reverse complement.
AGTTTTACTCCATCCAGCTGTTTGCGCATTCAGTGGTTTTTACTCTCTAGTATGCGAAGATTTTCTAGTATAGTTTGGAGAAAGTTTTGTAATTGTCAAATAATTCGACTTCGATATTTTGATGAATCTCTGCGTTTTAGAGTCCCTGAGTCCAAAAAATTCATTTTTGGGTTCAGGGACTTATATTTGTCTGTGAACCCAATAAATCAAAACCGCAAAGATTTCGGAGGGTCATATTTGGTATGTTAAAAAAGCTAGAGTTTGGTATGTTTGGGTTTCTGTCAAATAGTAGAGGTATGGTTTTATAACTTGAATTACAAATGTGTGGCAGATATTTGACGAAACCCGTCATCTGGTTTTATCACCAGAATTGAATGTGTGTTCCAAATTTTTGACCAAATCCAACAAGTGATTTACTGTCTGTCGGTATGCCTGTTCGTATGAATATGAATGCGGTAACTCACAAAAGCAACAAGTTTAATGCATAAATTTTGATATGTAATCTTTACACCAAGATTGCAGGCGAAATTTTGAACCAAAATGATCAAGGAAAGAGGCAATGTTCTAAAATGCATACTCGACTTTCTTCACTAAGTAACGAAACCAAAATTTAAACGCGTCGCACGAGAAAGTTGAGAGAAGAACAATCCATCTGGTTTATTTTTTCATGCTTTCATCACATATTAAATTTGCTAAGTCAGACCGTTTGCTCTTTGGATGACGATAGCCCCCTTGAAACATTCGGATCGATTATTCATTGATCTGTTTGAATCGGCAAGTTTTATTCCGTCCAGCCGTCAACACACTTAGTGACTTTCCTTCTAGAAAAAGTGTCGTCTCGTTTTAAAAAAAACAAAACAGAAAAACCTTTTCCTTCCTAATAAACGCTCTGAAATCATTTCTCCTTCGGTGGATGGGATCGAGTTATCAGCGTGCAGGTGACAGCGCGTTGCTCCATCACACACTCGTAGCCTACCCTTATCAAGTAAAGAAAAGAAGATAGCGCTTTATCGCGGCTTTCTGACGTCCACAGTTGATTCGCAGAGTAATAAACTTGCTTGCCTGAAAGGGAAAGGGAAGGCAATGTACTCGTAGCGAGACACGCCAGGAATGCAGAAGACAAGGTTTTAAACTCACTTTTTACATAACAACGATTGCATAATGCTTCTTGAATTAATAAAAGCTCCTGTGGTTTTAGTTCTTTTAAAAATCCAAACTGAAAATAAAACTGAATTGAAGTATCTACTAATGATAAAAAAGCATTTCTTTTTTCTGCCCTTGAGTCTGTTGATATGCTTTGCAAACAGTAATACGATGACCTTCGCGGAGATCTGGACGAGGTGGGACCCCACGTACATTGTGAAAACAAACATCTTTCTTTGCATAAGATAAATCTCTCTCTGTCTCTCTCTCTTTTTGAAGTGTGAGTCCTTTAAAAATTAATGGCAATTTAGCGTAAGTTTTTTTTTATATATAAGAAAAGATAATTATGCATTGGATATGAATGGGAATTGAAATAAACCTACATTGCACAGGAAGGAATATGTAGGTATTTGTATTTTAAACTTCTTGGCCATTTTAAAGTTAATTTCGAATAATTAAATAATTTAATAATTAATTCCTTTATTTATTGTGTTGGTGTGACTGTGGTGGACTGATGGTAGAATCTCGGCTTCCAGACTAGAAGGTTCCATGTTCGAAACTCGATTTTACCGCCAAATATGTGGGCGTGATGTGCCTTAAATTTACCGTCGAAGATCAAAAGCTCTGTAGGTGATGTGGCTCTGAAGCTAAGGGAAGGAGGTGCACACTCAGGTGTCGTCAATGCCACCTGATTACTGTTCGAGATCCGTTCTAAAATTGTGCTTGGGTTGCATCAAAACGGTACGCTAGTGTTACTAAACTTGTTGTATTGTTTTCCTGAACTAAAAACGCCTTTAACACGTCCGCTGCCATGTCCCGCGCCAGCGCGTGATAGATTCGGACTTTCTATATAATTAGATGAGATCTTCTATACTATCTGTTAACTATAACAGAGAAGGAGTCATCTAATTAGATACAGTGAAACCTCTCTGAGCGGTCACCCCTCCGTTCCGAGAAAATTTGGCCGCTCAGAGGGGGTGGCCGCTCTGAAGGGTTTTCTTTACAATTACAAGATAATTGCTATAATATAAACAAATCTGACGCATATTTCTTATTTAAAATGAAGTTTGAGACTTATCTAAAGAGAAAATAGTACTTTATTTAATGAATTTTTACATTTTTTGAAAAAAGGATACAATTTTTGACTGTTTTAAGTTTTTACAAACAACTATTCTTTCAAGTTCGTTTTTCAGTTTAAAAAGTAAATTTCCACCCGATTCGTTTGTCATTGCGTTGGAATTTCCGATGAGTTCATCTATTTTCCCCAAAGTCGCTTGAGTTGAAAGTTTAGCTTGCTGACGATTACAAACCGTATCAGAAAATTCCTCGTCAGAGACGGAATTAGAGCCTGAAAGGCACAAAAATTCATTTGTAAAAACGTTTATATACACAAAACATTATGGTTAGTTAATTTAAATCAATCTCAAATTAATTTTAGATTGAATTAAAAGCATTTAAAAAACGCTTACCTTCGGCAGACTCGTTAACCAAAAGGCGTTCCTCCCAATCGGCACTGTAATCATCAAAGCGACTCCGCTGCTGCTTCGTGCTGGAAGGATTCGGGATCGTACTCTATTCCAGCAAGTTTCGAGAGCTCTGCTAACTGATCTTCCGCCGTCGATTCGTCGAATAAATGTAATTGTCTCTCGACTTCTCTGCTACTGATTCCACAGCTAACGAAACATTTAAAAAACAGGTGAAAACAGGATCAAGAAGTGATCACATTTAGTGATCACTTCTTGACCTATTTTTTCTCAGGAGGTTTTAATCCAGTCAAGAGCATCTCCGACAGAAATTTTCTTTGAAAGTTCACTAGCACTTTCGCATCCATCCATACGTGCAATGACGTGTCGCAGAGCGCACTGTCTATATTCCATCTTGAAACATTTTATAACACCATGATCTAATGGCTGAAGTTTTGATGTCGTATTTGGCGGTAGAAATAACAGTTTGACATTTTTGAGCTGAGCTCCGTGCGCATGACACGTCGCATTGTCCAACACAAGGAGAACTTTCCTGGCTTGATTCCTCATTTTTTTGTCGAAGTTTACCAGCCATTCTTCAAAAATAGATGAAGTCATCCATGCTTTTTTGTTCGCGTACCACGACACACCAAGACGGTTTAAATCTTTCCCTTTAAAACACCTGGGTCTTTGACATCTCCAAATGACCAGGAGCTTCTCTTTCTCTCCAGCTGCGCTCACACAAAAACTAATGGTAAATCGCTCCTTCGGAATTTTTCCACCTCTGGCTTCTTCGAATTTTTGAATTATGCTCTTATTGGGCAAAGCGCGAAAAAAGAGTGCCGTTTCGTCCATGTTAAATATGTCCTCGTCATCATATCCAGCCAAAAGAAGTGGAAGACGCTCCTACCAATCTTCACATAAACTGGGGTCGACATCGGCTGCTTCGCTACACAGTGATCGAAAAGTAATGTTATTCCGTATGCGAAATCTGTCCAGCCATCCATTGCTGGCGGAGAAATTTTCAATTCCCAAAGCATCCGCAAGTTCTTTTGCCTTGTGTTGAATCATAGGTCAACTGACAGGAATTTTCTTCGCCCGAACAGTTTTAAACCATTCCAAAACAGCCTCGTTTATGTCGACATACTTTTCGTGTCTCATCCGTTTGACACCACGAAATTTGAAGTCTTCGTACTCTTTCAAAATCAGATCTTTTTCTTTAATGATTTTGTTGATTTGCGTTCTTCCGCAGTAAAATAATTCAGCTAACTTTCTCGCCGATTTGCCGTTCTCATATTGACGCAGAATTTCAATGCTCTGCTCGAGATTTAGGAAAACGCGTTTCGACATCGTTCCAACTCAGCTCACTGACCATCTAATGAAACAAGCGTGAATGACATTTTTGCTCCAAAATTATCGGAATCCGCTAACAGCCAATAGGAAGCAAGGCGTACAAACGAACTAACGGCTCAAGGTTAGAAACATGAAGTGAGTAGATTTTGCTGAAAAATGGGATGGGCGAACCCAACAGGCGGCCGTTTAGAGGGTTTTTTTTTTTTATACCCGCGACGGCCCAGCCTACCTAAAAAGGGTGTAAGACAAAAAAGGCCGCCGGGGAAGCAAAGAAACCCCTAAGGCGCGTCGGCCAACGACAGGACCTAGCTCCTGCACTAGCATTTATTGAGTCAAAGAGAAAAGTTTACAAACATTGCCCATAGTGGCAGTAAAATATAGAAAGGGTGCTAGACACATAAAGAATAAAAAGCGTGCCGTACACACAAGCTGAGTAAACGTAGTTACAAAAATGAAACACCAATACATACTATGCTCATACAGGAGCAGAAGTTAAATACAAAAGGTGCCGGACACAACACATAACGTCGTAACACAATTGATAAAAGATACAAGCGATAAGGTGTCAAGCGACCAACTCATCGGTCGCCACGAAAATATACAATTAAAATGTTACAACAGATGAGCATAAAAATCTTGCAATACAAGCAATTAATAAATAAAATTATCATAAAACATCAATTACCATATATAAAAAGCAAATGTAAAACACACATAAAAGACAGACAAGACACACACACACATCACACCAATCACAGCAAACACACACACACCAAGTCATATAAAAAGTTAAAAGAGATTTCCGAATAGGTCATTTAAAAAAGATCTAAACCCAAACCGGGAAACATCAGAGTGAGATCGACGACATCCGTTTAGAGGGGTTGGATAGCCATTGCTAGGGGTTATTTTAACATTAGGTCTATGGGCCGAAAAATCCGTGAAACGAAAAATTGGCCGTTAAGAGGGATGGCCGCTATGCAGGGGTGGCCGTTCAAAGAGGTTTCACTGTAGTAGGTGTGAGTCAAACGGCGTCAGCGGCAGCCAACGTGTTAATTAAATTCTGCATGTTAAACATTAATTTTTAAAATTATTTTTCCTATATCCATACATTATTCATATACTATTTAGTAACTAAAACTATAACTTATTCCCCTCCAACAAAAACACCTTTTACAGAGGGTGTTTACACATTTTTAGAACGATTTCGGGGCCGTTTAATTAATGTTTAAAATGTAAAGAATAATTTTTTTAAATCTTCGATCTGCTAGCCTGTTTTCTAGACTACAAGTCTGCGTCGTGATTTCCATGATAGGAAGGCTTTTCGTAAAATTTCCAGGGGTATTGATTTCCACTCCTCTTCTTCTACTTTCCAGAGTCCATCATTCGTGGTGGGTTTGCGCTTAGAAAGAGCTCTTTTCAACAAATCAAAGGCACAATAGTCCATAGGTGAAACGTCAGGGGAGTTCGCAGGAATATGTTGAAAAGGTATATATGTAATACCTGTATCAGTCTCCGTTTTTTTTAAGGAATGCAGTGGTACTTTTCGAAGTATGATTTGTACCTTTTGATGAAGTTTCACTCTTTGAAAGTCAATGGGATAAAGAAATGGATTTTTTTCTGTAAATATCGGACGTAAAACTTTCTATTGATAGAACGTTGAGTTGATTTTAACATTTCTTTCCACTCTTCTTATTTATAATTTCCCCCTTATAGGAGAACCCTGCGACAATCATAAACCCCTTACTGAAACTTTCTTTGCATTGGCGGAACCAGGTTTGAACATTTTTTTCTCTTCGTTTTCGATAGTAAATAGACCCATTTTTGTTTTAGGTAAACTCATGCTTCATCAAGGGTCACAATATATTTCCATTTATCTCCTGTTAAATAGTTTTCATACAGGGTTCTACAAACTGTTCTGCGTTGAGCTACATGCCTCGGCAAAAGCTGGTGAACATTTCGTCTTTTAGCTTTTTTAAGTTGTAAATCTTCGTTTATTATTTTATTTATTGTTGCTACATATGTATTGAAAGACATTGCAATTGATTTCTGGGTCGGCGGATTTTCTCTTGTTGCCAGCGATTTCACTTTAGAAATATTTGAAACAATATGTACCTTTTTCAGGTATTCGTTTGAAGTCACCTTTCCATGTAGAAGTAATAATTGACGGTTTTTCCCTTTTCGATTAATGATGTTGCTTACTTTGCACTTAGAAATTTTAATACCATGCATTTCACAACGTTTTTGAATTATGGAATAGGAATATTTCTTTTCGGAAAGCGCTAAAATATATACTTCAACCCACAGCTTGTGTACATGCGACATTTTGAAAGAAGAATAAATTTAAAAGTGGCAGACGATATTTCTCATTTCAAATAATAAGCTGTTGCCAGAAATTTTTGTTCCAAAACACTTGCTTTATTTAAATTCTTTATCGAAATCGTTCTAAAAATGTGTAAACACCCTCAGTAATTTCAGAAATTTTAAATCTACTACTGCGACTCTAATTAAGCACTGTTGTAAGCTGTGCTGCTGTGTCTTTTCATTTTTACTTCCATTGAATTCACAGCTTGTAATCATGTTATTCAGTAATTCGTGTAAGAAGTTCTTCACTCCTTTATTCTGCTTTTTTAAAATTTTGCATTTTATGCTATGAGTATAAGTTAGCCTTAATAAATGCTTTTTTAATTGAAAATAAGTTTTCTAATTTTTTAAAAAAGAATGATATTGTTTTGTACGGATTCACTGGCGTCGCAAGTGTAAATAGCTGCCCGAGTGAAGTATAATTTTTCATTTTCTTTATCATAATTGGCTTTAAAAAGTAAAATAATCCCATTCATATTCTGTCTTTATTGCATCCCCTAAGACCGGCTACCTTGTCATCTATATCTCCTTGCCTCTTCTCTTGAAATTGTTATATATCTATCTCCGCAGCGAATTGTGGATTTGAACAGTATTATTTCAGTTTACATGGTGTTTTTGGCATATCAATCTCTCTTGTAAAATGAAAATTATAGGATGTCCAGAAAAGAACTAAAGGAAAACAAACCATGTTAGTCATTTAAGCTATTCTTGTAGGAGATGAATGATTAAGGTAAGGACTTTTACTTTCTCGGATACGAGGTATACAATGAGAAAGTATTGTAGTCGTCAAAAAATTCGAACTCGAGATTTTGATGAATCTCCACGCTCCCCGAGTTCAAAAAACACAATTTTGGAATTATGTCTGTCTGTCTGTGAACACGATAACTCGAAAACTATTAGAGCTACAGGGATGAAATTTGGTATGTGATCTTTACACATAATTTACAGGTATCTATAAAATTTTGAACAAAATCTGTCCACGGAAAGTCTGACTGGCCGTCTGTACGCGTTCATGTGAACACGATAATTCAAAAACATAAATAGCAGGATGGATAAAATTTGGTACACAGTTTTATCATAAAGAACGTAGGTCTGTATGAAGTTTTGGACCAAATCCGTCAAAGGGGTGACTGTCTGTCTGTATATTCGCATGCTTCTGAACACGTTAACTCCTAAATGCCACTACTTAGATAAATGAAATTTGGTATGTGATCTTCTAACCCTAATGGTAGATCTGTGCCCAATTTTCATTTTAATCGGCTAAAAATGCATTCAAATTGCATATTAGATTTTCTTCATCTAATTCCTTTCTTCTTTCTTTATCTATTTTCTTTAACAAGGCCAAATTGAGTATTGGCGCTGCTCGTGACCTTCGTAATCATGCGCTACTACTAATACTCTCCTTTCGACTTAGGCACGCACCAAAAGAAACTCGTAGATAGCCGTGGCAATCTGGGTTAGAGAAGGTTCGGAATTTTTATCCGCGCAGGGGGGAGGGGAAATGACACCTTTTTTGGAAATATACGAGAACGTTGAGAGGAAAACACTCCCGCTGGTTGTTACTACGTTTCCATTTATCAGTACCAAATGCTACTGACCAGTAGTACTCGGTCTCAGATGTCAGTCATTGGGCATCTTTCGGAAATGGCAAAAACAATGTTCTCAAAATGTCTGCTATCCCAAGAGTGACATGCTAGAAACGAAATAAGAAAATTGCAGCGACATTATCCAAAGTCTTTAATGCAATGTTTTCACATTCAGGTCCGACGGTCTGCTTCTAAACTTCATGGGGACAAAATTAAAAGGAGAATCAGAGAAGACTGCGAAGAATATTGGGATAATGTCGGGATAATCGGGGAGAAGGGTTAGGGGGGGGATTCGCCGAGCATGTGGATGTAAAATTTTTAATTCAGATTTTTAATATATTTCTTAGATGAAAGGACCATTTTCTTATTATCTTAAAGATTTTAAAATTTTTGATTCACAACTCGGTGTCCGCACAAAAATAGGGGATGCAGTTCATAATGTTTTTGACTCCGTCCACACGAAAAATTTTCATCTTAATAAACCTGCAGATAATCTTAACCCTCTCCACTTCCAATTATTATTTTTTAGTAAAAATTTAAATATTAAAAAAAATTTAGAATTACTTCCTGTTTAAAATTATTCATTTCATCCAGATTAGGTAATTAAAATTTTCATTCATTATTCATTTGCATTCAGATCATGTTACTATCTAGGAACATGTTGTAGATGGAGAGCTAGAAACCTCAAATCATACATGATTTACAAAAAAGGAAAAAGACATATAGTGCATACCGTTCTTTTCCTTCATGGAGTGATTAAAGGCAAGGCAACAGACCTTGCTGTTCGGTGTGCAGCGCACTCAAAGCCAGTAAAATCTGCTAAAATTATTTGATTTTATTAAAGCCCTAAAACACCAATACCATTATGTAAACTTGACTGCCGTAATCCAATTAATTAATGCGAGAACTCATCTTAACTTAATAAGTTTGCTTTCCTGTCATATAATAA
>BGPR01041278.1:0-13674 GCA_013235015.1 Araneus ventricosus | reverse complement strand
CGCCCCCATACAGAGAAAAACATTAAATGGAAAGATAAGAAATGAAAATACAAATGCAGTGGCTAACACAATGAATAAACACACGCGTTCAATAGTATATACAAGTACAAAAGAAAAGAAATTACAAGAAGAACAGCCATAATTAAGAATATTAAAACATTCGAAAACATTTACATTGAAACACCCTTATAAAGACCGGCAGAACGCAATGGGAAGTCGAGAAAACTTTTGAAAAGGTAAAAATTGACCGCGCCAAAGCCGACAACAAAATTTGCAAAAGGTTAAAAACCAAATTTATTAAAAGTAAGGCTGCCTCAGCACTGGCTCAGCCGGTTGCACAATCAGGGTTGCCAGAACAAAAATAGCAAAATAAGGCCAAAAAAGGCCAAATTTGACACACAAATTGAAGACCTCATTGGTTATATGAAAAAGGCTATCCTTCATGGAAGCAAATCCCACTTGATCGGGATATGTCCAATGCTCTATTATTAAACTAATTTAAGTGAAAAAAATTTAAAACGTCCTGGTTCCATTCAATAGCTATTTCGTTTGACAGCTCACAATATATAATTTGAAAAGTGTAATATCAAAAATTTATTTAAAAATTAATAATCAATTAGATTTAATTAATTTAAGTAAATATATTATTTAAAATTGCTCTAAAAGTTATTACCGAAAATAAAAGCCGAAAAAGGTCAAAAATGAATCTAAGGCCAATGGAAAATTCCTAACGCCAAGAGCTTTGAAAACAGGCCAAATTTCCATAATTTGGCCTTAAAAAGGTCAAAATGGCAACCCTGCATCGGATGAGAATGTTCCAGACCGAGGTGATTTAGATATGAATATTAAGTAATAGTAAGCAGGATGTTCCAGAATAACTATCACAAAAACAAATAATATTATATATTACAATTTTATAACTCAAATTATTTAATTAATTAATTGCCATTGCGGCGTTAAAATCCGTTTTCATGAAAATCTGGTGAAAGATGAGTTAGGGCCCGTCTATGTTCCGTCTTACGTTCTCCCGATCTCAATCAAGCAGATTTTTTTCCCATAAACTCTCTGAAATATGATATTTTTAGCCCAAGTATATAATTCGAATCCAGTTTTTAAGGGAATACATGGAAAAGGAAAGCGTCAAAATACCAACTGCTAGGCTTAGTTACGCTTACAGTTCCATGGATTGGCGTCATCTGTACAGCCCGAACAACAACACAACTGTTTACCATGAGTGGCAATTCTTTTTATGAGATTCTGGTGAATAGATTCTTAGGGCAAAAAAATATCATTGAATTCTCCATGTTTCTAAGATCTCACCCCGTTATATTTCTTTGTTTCCTGCTGAAATGCGTTAATTGATTAAAACAGGCTATAATCAAAGAGTTTGCAGCAGCGATTGGAAAAGAAAGAGTCAACCGTATTGTTACGAAAATCGTTCTGTGTGTGTATGGTGTAAACAGTCCAACACGCAGGATACTGGAGAATGAAGGTTTATTCACAAATGTACAAGAAAACAAGTAGCACAGGTAACAGGAAACAATAGATCTTTCACAGATTAGCAACGTAAACAGACAACAATTCACAGGTAATAACAGTTCAGCACTTTCAGATTTAGCAACACAACAGTCAGCAAATCACTAATAACGACAATAACGGCACTTTCAATAGCGCTCAGCTCACCGGCTTCCTAGCTCGCACTGCAGATGAAACCCCAAATACGCTCCAGTGGATCAACACACACCTCCCTGATCCAAGACCGGCACTTAAATACTCTCCCCGACAGGCCGTAACGGCACATGGAGTTTTCTCGTACATTCGAGCGTATTTTCTTTCCTAATAGAGATATCGAGAAAAGGGTCGCATTTTCTGGAATAATCGATTTGTCTCCAAAATGGCCGCCAAGGTCAGGGGTCCCGGAATGGCCCCTTCCCGCCATTCCATGCTTACCCCTGTAAAACTCTCTCCCCAACTATAAGACTAGCGAGGCAGGAAAGCGACATTACATCTTTGTAACAATATCAACTGATGTTTAGTGATGTATGTTAATTTACAGGCAGATGTTATCGACTGTGCCTAAACAACAACAGAGTAATTAGAAAACTTCCTATCTTTGACAAGATTCTGAATTAGTAATAATCCATTTGTATTATGAAACCTTCGTACATGCGATTACGAAGGTTCTGAAAAGTTGTCTAGTAAGCAAACGCTCGAAATTAATAATTTGTGAACGGCTCGACGTAGATTTAAAATTTTTGTGTGCCAAGGTACATCTAAGTGTGACCTACATCTTCATATATTTATTTCGGACTTATATGACTGCATTATAAGGTTTTTTTTCAAAAATCCCTCTTCAACAACGACGTCCCGCTAAATAGCCAAAGGATGGCCATGGTTAAGTACCTCCTAACCTTTCCTATCAAGTTGTACATGCCATCAAGTTTATTTTGATATGCTATAATAAGTTGCAAATTTATTCTATGATTTTATATAATTTTTAAGTCATATTGTTTGCTCAAGCTGGAATCCTTGCTTTCCTCCTACCATCGTGTTTCCATCCCCATAACTTACTAAATACTTAAGTAGACTTCTCAAACTTTTAATAGTTAATAACGGGTACATCTCTTACTTTTGCCCAACAAAAATTTTTAATCTATATTAAAAAATAAGCCTTTTAAGTAACTCACTACCACTAAAAACATTCATTTTTTAGGTTTTTTCAGAATATAATTTTGAAAAATTTATATTTTTTAAGTTTATAAATATTTTCAAAAATTATTTTTCATCCAAATCATTTAAACAATTATCTTCAAAATAAGCTAAATTTCAATGTCATGGTTCTATTACATTTTACTCCTCAAAAATACAATATAAAGACTGGTCAGTGTGCTTAATTCTGCCTAAAACTAATAGCGGTTAAATAAGACTATTTATTATCAGCAGCTTAATTTAGTTCACAGTTTTCAAAATATCAGGCCTCCTTAATTGCCCCATAACATAGGCTTTAATTATGTTAGAGTTCTCAAATTTAATTCGTAGTTTATCTTTTAAATAATAGATTCAATTTTTATTTATTTCTTAAGCATGGTATGCACAGTGGTGGGGGAGATGAGGGCGACTGCCCTGGTTATTCTCAGTAATTGAACTTTTAATCACTTTGAAAAAACAATAACAATCTGCAAATTAATTCAAACTGTTTTAATTTTATCATAAAGCCACCTAGAAGGAAATCCTTAAAGCACAGCTTCAAAAGTTACACAAACTCGTCACCGGACTATAGAAATAATTATAATCGAACACACAAAGCAAGTCCAAGAGAAAGAGGTCCTCCAAAAAAGCAGAGAGAGTTTACTGACATCCACTCAAAATCAACAAATATCTCTTCTGGTAATCCCTCCAAGTTACCATCAGTTTATTATGATCAACAATCTTCAAATAATCCAAGTGATAAACTGAACATTCCAAAACAAACTACACCTGTCCAAGTTTCCATCCAGCGTCATAGGCAAAAGCATAACCTTCCATCAACAGCTGACTTACAATATCATTCAAAATCCTTAACAATAACAGCTCCTCTTCCACAAACTGACCAGCATACTTCACAAGAAAGCACTCCAACCAAAGCACCAACTGAAAATATTGAACATTTTCATCAACTTCAAATATCAGATGAATCCATCCTTCTTGAAAATTTACAAAATATCCATTCACAGATCTCCTTTAATAGCACAACTTATGCAGTTTCTAATAGCATAAACCTTCCAATTGTTAAAATAGTCCTAGATTCTTCGCAGGATAAAATTATTCCATTCCTTGAGAGGAAAACTTCAGACATTGAAAGAGCCATAACCGAATCGTCAATCCTAGAAGGTCACAAGGTAGAGAACCAAGAGGCAGGGGTTTCTTCTCCAAAATTTGAAAACCAGGTTAATCATTTTCCACTACATAGATCAAACTCCGATTCATCTCTACATCCTTTTTCCACCGGTCAGCTGGATAAAGAGATTGTTCATCGCCTCATTTTCTCAACAAGATGAGGAAAGTTCTCTCCAGAGAAGTAATCAACAAAACAAGAGCCATTACACTTCTAAATCACATTGAGGCGGAATTACTAGCACAAGACCTGTCTAGTATTAAAATACCCAAACTAAGAAATGACGCCTCAACCCAAGTCAACCTTTACAGTATTCAACAAGTTTCAGACTCTTCTCACCACTTACAAGATACCTCAAGTGCTCAGTTTCAAACATCAGCAGTTCCTAATTCCACAGAAATCCAACGCTTATCCCTAACTCCAGACCACCATCCTTGTTGTTTTCCCAAGTCAAATTATGGAACCATCTACTGACATCTCCAATCTTTTGAATATTTCACTACCAATCCCAAAAGCAAAGATTAAAACTATCAAAAATATTTTTAAAAAATAAAGGCCTCGCAATTTCCCTAACTTCAAATGAGGACATTGACATCTTCAAATCTGAAATCAGCAATAATACCACTTTAAATTCAAATATTGTAATAAAAGCCCCGGCAAACGTCACTCTAGTGCTATAATATACGATCTACCTTCCGACATTAGTGAAGAGTAAATCCACTCTTCAATTCAAGCCAATACATCAATTCGCAACGAACTAAAGCTATACTTTAAATTCAAAGACTTTTCACCAGGCTTTACAAAACTGGGTCTTTGAGACTCAGGCTCAAGACCTTCAAGCGCTCCAAAAAATTGAAAAAATCCTAATTCGTTGGGAAATGTTTAAAGTGAAAGAATTCTTTCATTACAAAAGGTGCATCTATTGTCAGTCCTTCGGACATACCACGAAAGACTGCTATTACATAACTCCAAGCTGCGGAAAATGCGCTGGCCATCATTTGCTCTTGGATTTCACCAATAATTATCTTCTTTGTGTCAACTGCTTCTGTCACAACTTAAATTATGGAACAGCATATCCTACTTTACATTCAACAAGAGACAGTGCATGTAAATGTCTATTAAGTGAAATTAACCAATACAGAGACTCAAGTGATTATTCTTGAGGTTAATTAATTCTTGATTAATTATTCAATTCTTTTATATTCAATCAATCTTTCAATCATTTTATATTCAATCAATCTTTCAATCATTTTATATTCAATCAATCTTTCAATCATTTTATATTCATGATTCTCTTAACAACGTAATTTTAACCAGACACTAGCAATCGAGTGTAATATCATAATAATATTGTAAATTCAAATTGACCAGTTAAACTAACACTGTGACCTCATTTCTCAATATTTAACTAACATTTTTCAATATGTTGGTATCTAAAACACTGATTATTCCTGACTAAATTGTGAACTCATTTCTTTATTCTTAAGAGTTTACTTTATATTTTACAAGCCGCCTTCGGCGACCAGCTTGTTCGCCGGCAATATGATTTCAATTCAATCTTGCAATTATTTTATATTCAATCAATCTTTCAATTATTTTATATTCAATAAATCTTTCAATCATTTTATATTCATGCTTCTCTTAACAACGTAATTTTAAATTTCAGATTGTGGCAGATATTTAACCCATTTTCTATTAGTGACCTTGTACCTGATCTGTTCATTGTCGATATAAATGTCCCGAATGAAGTCAAATAACTGACCATGTCCAGTAACCCCTTTTTCCACGTTCTCGGCACTATCTTCACTTTCTTATTTCTCTTGTAAAATATGCATTTGACTTCAACATTAAAATGACGCAGCACATTTCATGGCCAGCGGCATGTTAGCTGGATTAAAACATGTTGAAAGAAAAAATAAAAACATAGTAACCACAACCTTTCAGCTTATGTTTCTTATTCTAAGCAAAGCTATATCTCGGAGAGCTTGGTTTACAGATTTCACAAAAATCTTGATGAAATAAAATATGAAAGCAAAATGTATTTGGATCCTATCTCAGATTACAACAATGAAAGAGAAATATGCAATTAAATATTTGTTTAAACAATGAAAATGGTTTGAGTTAATTTGCAACAATGAAAAATATTGTTGTAAATTATGCCAAAAAATATATTTTAAAATTTATTAAAATTCGAGAGAACATTGTACGGAAATTTAATTGATATAATTGAAACGAAATTTTTTGTACTTTCAGATGGTGTAAAACTGATTTTTGTGCTGTAATATTTTCGGAAATTATTAAGGAAAGACGCAGAAATTTCGCCTAATTTTTAATTAATTCAAATTTCAAAAAAGGGCTCCGAGGTGCACACTCCCACCCTTCAAAGTATATTTGTGCCAAATCACGTAGCAAGTAGGGCTAGCGATCTGCCCTGTAGAGGACAAATGCATAGCATTTTCCACAGAATAATACATAGCATTTTCCACAGAATAATACATAGCATTTTCCACAGAATAATACATAGCATTTTCCACAGAATAATAC
Organism: Araneus ventricosus; assembly: GCA_013235015.1. NCBI lineage: Eukaryota > Metazoa > Arthropoda > Arachnida > Araneae > Araneidae > Araneus > Araneus ventricosus. Next base: position 7,256 of record BGPR01041278.1, on the reverse strand, counting down.
ATAGCATTTCCCAAGAATAATACATGCATTTCCACAGTAGGAAGTCACTATTTCACTACAATACTAGATAATTTGATTAACAACGACAATTAAAACTTGTTTGCTTCCTAAGCACAAAATAAAAAAACAAGCAAGGAATTACTCAATTAGTAGTAGAAATCTTCGTCTTTCTTTTAGGTTTTTTTTGACATCTAGCAGCCATTCGAGTTAATAAACAGTTTCAAATAGATTACCAAACTTAACCATTAAGTTAAAGCAAGATAAGAACAAACCAGGCAGCAATATGAAATCTTAATGTTTCCCATATTATATTAATTTATTTGTTAGTAAATAGGTGCTTTTATGTGGTGTATTTGTATGTTTATCGCTGCTCTTAATAATGTTTCACCATGTATTTATTCCATGTCATTTTTTTCTGAATCAATAAGATTCTCTACGCACACGCATCCAAACTAATATGAATGACGAGACAGATATATAAGTATTCGAAAAATCAAAGTGATTTTTTTGATATATCTGTTACAGATGAGTTTTGTATTGTTCATGCAGATTAATAAGTGCAATTTATTCTTTATGCAGCTGTTGGCTCGAACTGTCATTGGAAATCTGAAAAACTTTCACAAGAAAAATTACATATATCCTCCAATAAATCAACTAATCATTTTCACAAATAGAAATAGCAAACTCCCTACCCATCCATCAATTTTCCCCCTACAAACCAATAACGATACGACAACAACAATCCCCTCCTCTCCCCATTACCAGGCTTTTGTTTACCTCTTCGTACCAAACAAAAGTAAATCGCGGGGCTCAAAACTGCTGAAGCTTCTTGATTGACGACACTGCATCCCCTGCCCTAAAAATATGATTCTTCAATGCCCCAACAGCCATCCGACTACTCATAGCTGTTCGAAAATCCTTAAAGAAGCGACACCTAGTCTGTTTTAATATTCTTTTCCATCCTCTGCTGACCCCCCCTTTCTCTCATAGTCTGCAGCAACCATCGCAACAGAGCACCCCCCTTTCGTCATAAATCGTCAGTCTTCACCTTCCTCAGGAATGAGGTTCTCGCCATCCAGTCTTTGCCGCAGAAAGTCTTCGGAACATCTCACCCACCCTCTGGAATATAATATATCGTTTGGGTATCTCCCACTCCTAGAAATAACTTTTAGGAGAGAAAACGATTCATTCTCATTCTCACTAAGTTTCCTCGAATTTATTTTGATTAATTATTCCATTTGCCGTAAGTATCTTCCCGAGATGAATGGAAGAGTGGTGAGAGCGATGAAGGATGGGCTGTCGAACCCAAAAGTAAAGATGGAAGTCTTTTTGGTTGAAGATTGAAATTTCCCTTCGGTTTTGGAGTCAGTAGAGCATATTTCTTTGCCGATAACTCTATCAAGATTAAGTCAGCCAATAACGTTATGCTCACAAGAGTTATATTTTATCATTGGCAAACTAGAGAGTGCATTCAAGCTGATGTGAATTGAATTATTGATTCTTTAATGTCATTATAACAATTGAAGGAACAAGATATAATAAGATACTATTGAAAGGTTTTCATAAATTTTATTTTGAGATTAAAACATCAAAATTGTAATTCGATGAAGGAAATTTCAAGCCGATTTAGAGCATATTTCTTTGCCGGTAACTCTATCAAGATTAGATAAATAACGTTATGCTCACAAGAGTTATATTTTTATCAGTTGCAAACTAGAGTGCATTAAAGTTGATGTGAATTGAATTATTGATTCTTTAATGTCATTATAACAATTGAAGGAATAAGATATAATAAGATACTATTGAAAGAGTTTTCCTAAATTTGATTTTGAGAATAAAACATCAAAATTGAAATTGAGTGAGGGAAATTTCATATCATCATGCTACAAAAATTTTTGAAGCTGGCCAGGGCCTTACCACCGGGCCACCGCGGCTCCCGTCTTCACTATACTACGGAGCTAAGCACGAAACGATCTATATTGCGTAATCACCTCCCTTCCCCAAAAAAAGAAAGAAACATCTAAGGAAAAGAACACTAATAAGAAATTATAGTGTAATAATGAAAATTTCTGTTTTTTTTTTTTTTGGTGGGGTGTTTTATTAATAAAATTCCGTGTCTTACCCATCAAACGTTCAGTGACCGGACTGGTCACGGTACGAGTAGAGACGATTCTGTTCTGTATTGCTTAAACTACGAGATAGTTGGAGGTGAGGACACTTCTGCTTTCTTTTTTACATGAGAAAGTTTTAGTTCGAAATTTCTTCTGATGGAAGAAAACTTATTGCCTGTTCTATTTCAATGTTAACTCCACTCTCGACCATTTCAGTGGTTAAAAGTTATCGGTCCTATTTTCGTTTAAAAGCTTTCCAGTAAATCATTTCTGTGTTCTCATTCTCATAATTGTTCCATTTTGTTCCAATTTCATTTTGGCTTTTCATTCAGTGCGGTAGCATATAGATGTGAGATTTATCAGATATATAACTCTCACAATGTTATTTCTTTATATCAAAAACAAAGAACTAACCCTCCAGCGATCGCACGTATGTAGAGTACTTATATCGTGCACGTATAGGTAGATTCTAAGAACTCTACCTATTGCAATGTTCTCATGACAACTTTGAAAATTTCGCAGATCTTCATCTATCATGACCCTAGAACCCAAAACCACCCTTCGTTAAGATTTATATATATATATATATATATATATATATATACGCTTTCCCATATTATCTTGTGACTGATAGCTGGAGTATTTTGATCTAAATTTAACCAGCGTGGAGATATGTTGTGTGAATGATGAAAATCTCAGTCGAGTTCTAGATGGGCTATCAGCTCAAAGGGTGGAAACAGGTGGGGGAATTTTTCATTTTCCCATAATTCCTTTACAATTGAAAATAGAAAGAAAATTCAAATTAGGCGAATTATTGTCTTATCATAACGAACAATTTTTGCATTTACACTTTTTCGATAGCTACAATTGCTTAGAAGTTATGAGCTGAAAAGTGATTTTCCCACCCTTCCCCTCCTCTCCCCCTAACTTAAAGTACGTTTTAGTCTATGCATGTTACCCCTTGTTGGAAAGCTCTCGTCATTTGCAGTCTCTTCCACTCGCTTTCATTCTTGCAGCTCTAATCCTTATGAGAATAGAGGGCGAAATGTTCTTTTCCTTATTATTACTAGTAGAGACGTATACACATAACGCTTTTGCCCATGTTATCTTGTGAACACAATAACTAGAGTAATTTTGATTAGATTTTAACCAGCGAGGGATATGTCTTAAGGTTGGTGAAAATATCTGCCGAGTTCACAGATGGGCTAACCAGCTCAAAGGGGTTGGAAATGGTGGAGGGCTGAATATTTCATTTTCCCATAATTCCTTTACGATTGAGGATAGAATGAAAACTCAAAATAGGGGAATTATTGCCTCTTCATAATAAATAACTTTTGTATTGAAACTTTTTTGATAGCTACAATTTTTTAGAAGTTATGAGCTAAAATGCCATTTTCAATCCCCTCCGCCATTTTATCATTTCTCTATAGCTCTGTTACGACTAAAGATAGAAAAAAATTCAATTAGGCGAATTATCACCTTATCCTAACAAACAACTTTTAATATAAAAGTTTTTGTCAGCTAAAATTGCTTAGAAGTTATGAGCTGAAAAGCGATACTCAATTCCCCAGCCCAGTTTATCATTTCCCCGTTACTCTGTTACGATTGAAGATAGAAAGAAACTTTCAATTAGGCAAATTATCGCATAATAATAAAGAACAACTTTTATATTAAAAGATTTTTTGACAGCTACAATTAGCAAAGTTATGAGAAAAACTAAAGCGTTGTTCAATTCCCCAAATTATCTTTCCCCATAGCTAAGTTACGATTGAAGATAGAAAGAAAATTTCAATTCGGGGAATTATCACCTTATCATAACAAACTACTTTTATATTGACAGTTTTTTGACAGCAAGAATTACTTAGAAGTTATAAGCTGAAAAGTGATTTTTACCCCCTACGTAGAGTACGCTTTAACCTATGCATGTGACACCTTGCTGAAAAGCTCCCATCAGCCTTATTCACTTCCATTTTTTATAAGGTAAACAAGCTGATATATATATATCCGGCTTTGCTTCGGATTAAAATGCTTTCATGTCTTAAAATTTTGAATGTAAAAACTACTATCGTATAAAAATTATAATACACAAATTCCTTTTCTGATCTGTAACGTTTTTAATTAAAATGAGAATATCAATTGAAAAAAAAAACGATTTTTAAAAACAGCCGTTTTCTCCATAAATTATTATTTGCTATAAAGGTACTTCAAATTTTGTTAACAATTACTAAAGTAAAAGAAAGGGTTCAATGAATATTTTGAAACAATTAAATTAACGAGTTAATTATTCATTAATTTAAAGAATGAAAATCAATCAATCATTAGTGGTCCTGATATAAATTGTTAATCGTCTACTTTTAAAATTTCCTTTTAGCATTCGTCAAGAATTCTGTGAATGTATTCTGGCATTTATATGTATTCGTATTATTCTTGTTCTTCAACCATAAAGAATATTGTTATGAATTCTGTATAAAATTACTTTTGAAAAATATTAAAATGAGAGAAACAAATTGTATGTAAATGAAATTTTCGTCACTGAAATGCTAATTTTTTAAAATTTAATAATGTGTAAAAATAGTGTCGTGAGATAATATTTTCCAAAGATATCGCGGAAAAACACCTTGCTTATAATTTTTATTAACTGAAATTTTAAGTAACTTTTGGGCTTTGAAAAGTTCAAGATGAACTTTCTCTTGTCTCAAATAAAAAGTGTGCAAAGTCTAGTTGAAATCAGTTGACTGGTTTAGGAGGAGATGTGGAGCATACATACATAGACACAACTTTTATTTAAATTAAGATAATTATTAGATAATTACAAGATTAAGATTGCTGACATATACTATGAGCCATAAAAAAGGTTTTATTGAAGATATCGTCACTATTAATTAAATATTTAATTTTATTTAAGTAAATAGTTAATTTTAATTAATCAAACAGTTAATTTAATAGTTAACTTGATAATTAGTTAATTTGACAGATTTCTTTAATTTGATATTTAACTGAACAGCTGCACCAAGATTTGTTTAATAAATTTAATATAAAATAGCCAAAAAAGATAGATATAAAAGAGTTCCATTTATCCTTTTTTATACTGAAAATTATCTCATTAACTTTAAAATTGTTTTGGGGTTTTCTGTCTGAGTATTTGCTTTTAACTGTCCATGAAGATTTAAATTTGCTGTTCAAAATGGCTGCATTGATATCCTATGCTTTTAACACACGTTTAAAATTTTCAACTCACAATGTTTAATAATTTTTATTATGTGTTAAGAATTTAGTGACTTATCTCTGTAACCAGGGAGTTGTCTAAATGAGCCCATTCTGGTAATGTTTAAATGTTTCATTTCATGTGATTTTTGCATATGACAAAATAATGTTCGCACAATTATATGTTAACCAAGATTAAACAATTAATTTTTAAAATCAAAGTCTTTCTACATTCATGTCAGGTGTCAATTTTTTGTTACTGTTTCAGATCGGCTGGCTTAATGTTATCTAGTGGATATTTGCGCTGCTGGGATGTTTATTTCTTTATGATTCCTGCCTGTTGAATGATTATGTGATGGGATATTAAAAAAAATTGGCCAATGTACTGACCGATAAATCTAGCATAACCTTTTGGAATGAAAAAATCCCTTTTCGGCAAGTTTGAAGGCAAAGGTAGATTCCTTTACGTTAATGTTACAAAAGTAATGAAATATTACATATTGATCAATACAGACATAGCCAATGACTTTATTGTTTCTACACATTGCAATATTTACACTATGATTCTGTTTTCTCTCATGACATTTAACTTTTTACTATATCAAGGTTTTGTCATTCCATTTTTCATTCCAAAAAGTTACGATAGATTTTTCGGTCAGTAAATTGGTCAATTTTTTTATATCTCAACAAATAATCATTCAACAGGTAGGAGACATAAAGAAATAAGCAGCTCAGCAGTGGAAATATCTCCTAGATAACATTAAGCCAGCTTATCTGAAACAGTAGCAAGAAATTGACACGGATGAAGAACTACTCTAGATTTAAAAATCATAAAAATCATAAAAAATAAGTTTATTTAATCTAGGTTACCATATAATTGTGCGAACGTTGCTTTGTCATATGCTAAAATCACATGACATGAAACATTTAAACATTACTAGAATGGGCTCATTTAGAGAACCCCCTGGTTACAGAGATAAGTCACTAAATTCTTAACACAGAAGAAAATAAAATTATTAAACATTGTGAGTTCGAAATTTAATACGTGTGTTTAAAGCATAGGATATTGTTCGCTCCAACTACTAGTTTGGCTCCTTTTCAAATTTATAGCAACCCTTTGACGCCACCGTCCTGCATCTCTGTCAGAATTAGAAGAAGTTGTTTGGTTTTCATGTCTGCAAGTGGTATGAGCATCGGAGCTCGCCTATGTATTTCACATCGTGTTTTTATTAGATATTGAAACGCATATCTACTCTACCACATGAGTAACGCATACATATTCAAGATTGTTTTAGTATTTCACAACGCATTCTGTTCATGTGTGACATCGCAGTTACCATCTTCAGTTTTATTACTATTGTTCGCAACTGGCTCTTGCATGAGCATATTCAACTTATGCCAACAGGCAGCAGCCATTGAATTTATATCTGTACATATTGGAACAACCTGTATATATGTAAATAAATCATATATTATAAATAATCAATACAGTCCGCTCAATTCGACGAATAAAACGCAAGCAGATATCAATGCAGCCATTTTGACCAGTAAATTTAAATCTCCATCAACAGTTAAAAGCATATACTCAGGCAGAAAACCCCCAAAACAATTTTAAAGTTAATTAGATGTTTTTCTATATAAAAAAGGATAAGGAGAACTCTTATATATCTTTTATGGCTATTTTATATTAAATTTATTAAACAAATTTTGTTGCAGGTATGTTTAGTTAAATATCAAATTAAAGTAATCTGGCAAATTAACTAATTATCAAATTAACTATTAAAATTAATTGTTTGATGACTTAAAATTAACTATTTACTTAAATAAAATTAAATATTTAATTAATTTTGACGATATCTTCACTAAAACCTTTTTTATGGCTTATAGTACATGCCAGCAATCTTAATCTTGTAATTATCTAATAATTATCTTAATTTAAAT
>BGPR01041277.1:0-13674 GCA_013235015.1 Araneus ventricosus | reverse complement strand
ATCAATCAAAGTAGTACGCTGACAGCTTTATTACCTTGAATAGCGGGGAGTGTGATGGTGGAGTGAAGACCTCGCACAATGGAAGGGTCCATTTCAATGTACCATCCTCTCTAAAACCTTAGGTTTTAAAGGGGCTGGGAGGAAAAAGTTCCCTCCGAATTAGAGTTTTAAATAACCACAATGACTTTTATTTATGTTAAGATACTAAATGATATACCCAGCGTTGCTCGGAATTAAAATGCTTTCAAGTCTAATATTTTAAGGTGAAAAATACCTTTGTATTATAAAATACTGTTATGTACAAAATTCTTTTATCATCTTAAACGTTTTTTAATTAAAATGCGAATGGACGAGTTTTCTGCTTTGTTTGTTTACATTTAATTGCCTGTATTTCGGAAGTCAGTGGAATATTCAAAGTGGAAGTCGAACATACAAGCAGATAAAGTCAAGGTATTTAAGGTAAGTAAAGGAACCAGAAAACTCGTCCATATCAATTAGACCAGACGATTTTTAAAAATTGCCGGTAGCTAATTTTTTCTATAAGGCATTAATATTTGTTATAAGAGTACTTCATTTTTTCACAAATGGTAAGGGATTATAAAGGTTTTAATAGACGTTTCGGGACAAAAATTTAAATAGAAAATTTTTGATAATTAAAATGAATGAAAATAAACTAAATCAATAGTTGTTCCTCATAAAAATTTTTTAATCAACTCTGTGAATTGTCTTCTTTAAAACTTTTCTTTTAGTGTTCTTTCAGAATTCAGTTTATAAGTTCTGGGAACAGTTCTTCGTATGTATTCTTGTTATTTAACAATAAAAAATATTATTGAAAATTGTGTGTAATTATTAATCTTGACAAATTTATTAAAAAGTGAAAAAATAAATTAAACAGAAATGAAATTTGTGTCACTGAAAAGCTAATTTTTTTGACATAAAAATTGAGTAAAAATATTTTTTGTGAGTTCATATTTTGGGAAGATATCTTCTGAAAACGACAAAAATTCGCTTAATTTTTAATTTTTTGTGCGTAAAAAATAAAGGTTAAGTATTTCGAAGTTACACCGTTGCCTAGAAACGAAATTTCTATAAATTTGCTTATTTAAAAATGATCTGCATCTATTCAATTATTTTTTAATTAACTTTTGAAAAATTAATAAAATTTCAAGGAAAACTGCCACAGAAACAAAGTTGGTATCACTGAGAGGTAGAAATTTTGAACTTTAAAATGGAATAAAATATATCTCATAGGGGATAAATTGTTCAGAAGTTAATGCGGGAAAATGGCAAAATTTCGGTCAGTTATTAATTATTCGCATGTTTAAGTAACTTTTGCTCTTTGAAAAGTTGACAGTAATCTTCCTCTTGTCTTAAATAATAAGTTGTCAAAGTTTGTCAAGTGGTTTAGAAGGAGATATGGAACATACATACAATGACTTTTATTTATATTAATATTTGCCGCGCTTTTCTTAATTAGAAAAAAAGGAAAGTTAAAAAAAACTTGCAAATAGAAAAAAATTAGTCTTTAGTTTTTATTGCACTTTAACAAAAGCACTTTTAAAAGTTTATACACACTTTTTTCATATTTCATCAAGCAAGTTTAGAAAATTCAAACCCTGTCATGTGAACCAATAACAAATAATTGTTAATGATCGCTGTAAACATGAGAGAGTTTCCTGTTTTCAGGAAAATTTACACCAGTTTTAACAATTTCATTAGTTTTTTGATCGATATTAAAATTGCAGTGAAACATCCAAATATTTAAATCAATGATAAAGTTTACTGTTCGCCATCACAAAGCTATCCTGATAACTTTGGCTTCAGGAATAACGTTATTCCTCTCCCTCAAAAGTTTATTCCCCCAAAAGAGACCACCCAAATTCTAATTGTCAGTGAAAACCACAAAACGACCTTCACAAGCAGCTGACTCGCTTCGCTTATTATGAGCGAGGGGAAAAGCACTAGCGATTTCCTACGTCGGAGCCGGTTTCCGCGTAATAAACAGACAGCAACTTTCTACGTCGGAGCCGGTTTTCGCGTAATAAACAGAGAGCAACTTTCTACGTCGGAGCCGGTTTTAGAATAGTCATCAGAGAGCGACTTTCTACGTTCCAGCCGGTTGAAGGGTTAAGAAAGTTTACCTTGGTAGTGTGAGATACAATTTAGTTTCGCAACGTTCTGTTTTGAAGCAACACGAAAGATATTTTGGAACAGAATTCGTAATTTTGTATCGCGGTCAGATGACACGTAAGCTGGTACCTCCTCTAAAAGCTTCCGGAAAACACCAGCTGGAAGATATTTGACCCTATACGTGCGGCGGCCCCTACATACACAGCGGATCTTCAGAACAAACGGGTATCAAGCCTGGAACCCTTCGACCCCGAAGCCTAGGCCTTACCACTAGACCACCTCGTTCGCCACCTGAGGTACAGAATAATAAATTTCCGCTTGAATCTACTGATTATCTATTCTGTGACTACTAAAAAACACAGACGAGCTGTTCTTTGAAAATTATTAACTTTCAAAAACATATTTGCTATGTTCTCAATCGTTGCTGAAAATATATTATCAATGATCTTCCTTTATACTAAGTTATTATTGAGTCGTGGTAGAATGGTGGTAAGGTCTGCTTCGGCACATGACTGTTGGAGGCTCACAATGTGAACCTACCGAAGATCCAACTACAGTAGAACCTCGAGTATCCGAAATTGTTTTAACCTGAACCTCATTTAACCGACGTCGGTTTCCTTAAGTTTTTTTTGGTAAGTAAATAATATCACTTCAAGGTCACCTTCGGTGGTCGGCAGTGCCGACATGCCGATATCTTATCTCGTTCTCCCTCCTGTCAGAAATTCCATTCTATTGTCCCCTTTGCCGGAAATTCCAATCGTCTCCAAGACCATCTGCCTACTGCCTTTCTATTGGCTACTTTCTGTCCGACTCAAAAGCGCTGGCTTTACCGAAATGTAGAACATTATTTTATGGCATAGAGCCCACTAGAAGAAGATTTGTTTAGAAAAGGAGTGAAGGAGTGCCAATATCCGGGATAATGATCCAACAAAAAGCTCTGATTTTCGATTCTAAACTCGGGGGAAGCAAGGAATTCCATGCTAGCAGTGGTTGGCTAGAAAAGTTCAAGAATCGCCAAGGAATTCCGCCAGCTGAGTATCGTAGGAGAAAAACTGTCGTCTGATATTGAAGCAGGAAACAGCTTTATTGTCGAATTGCAGGACTTAATTGTGAAAGAAAAATTAACTTCAGACCAAATATACAATTGCGATGAAACTGGGCTATATTGGAGAGCATGAAACTGTGGCTATATTGGTTAGGATAACGGGTGGCGGCTTTGGTGAGTGGAAATGGCTGACGTACTTAGCTTGTTTAGAGTTGTATGGGCTTCATCTTCTGTTGAAGGGCCGTGGGGATTCGTGCATGTGTTGATAGCACCCGTCTGCGACCGCCCATTCAAACCGGTATGGGACCACCATGGTCTTAAACGTGGGGCCGGCTGTAGTGTTAGATAGATTATTTCAGTGGCGTTGCGAGGGTAAGGGCAGCCCGGGGCGGGTTGTGATTATTTCGCCCCTAGTCGTCATTAGTGGTTTAGTAAGGGTAAATGGCACAAGGGCAATGGTAATATTTTTCGTCCCGTTATTATGTTTCACTTTAAAAAGTGGCATCAGAGCACTAACGTTTTGTCTTCATGGCGGCGCTCCCTAAGACTGGTGCCCGGGCACCAGTGCCCTCCTTGCCTCCCGGTTGCTACGCCACTGGATAAAGTTCCGCATGATCACTAATATTTTGATCACTCTGTGCTTATATAGTCATCTTTAATGTTGTGTGAAGTAAAACAAAAGAAAAATCGAAGAAATTTTTATATAAATAGTTGACAAAAACGAATTTTTTAAAAAATAGGATATAAATGTGAGACATCATATTCCTATCAGATGTTAAAAAAATATTCAGAAATACTCGCTATTGGTTTGAATAACTGGGCGTTTTCTTTTTCGTCGAAATTTCAAAAAATTGAGATAGTGGTGTTGCTTCTTAAGCGACGATATAATTGATAATGGAATCAATTTTGCCCATGTGATACTTATCAAGTGCATTGCATAAATTTTATTGTGGAGTCGAATTTGCATTTTGTAAGAAAAAAACACACAAGTGGCCTGGACAATATGTAGCAATAGTGTTAGATCGTAGAGATACGTGAACTTACGTTTCCCATGCGACTCTGACAGCACATGAATTAATTTCATTGTGATACTACAGCTTTAGTAACAAATCAATGGCAAAAAAAATTAATTAGCATAATGTATTGATCGTTATGAAAAGGGAGTGCATCACCTTTTTGTTCCTACACTCTGCGACTCTGACAGCACATGAATTGATTCCATTGTGATACTACAGCTTTAGTAACAAATCAATGGCAAAAAAAAATTAATTAGCATAATGTATTGATCGTTATGAAAAGGGAGTACATCACCTTTTTGTTCCTACACTCTGCGACTCCGACAGCACATGAATTGATTCCATTGTGATACTACAACTTTAGTAACAAATCAGTGGCAAAAAATTAGTTAGCATAATGTATTGATTGTAATGAAAAGGGCAAACCTTTTTGTTCCTACACTCCATGCTGCTAACACGTGAGCATTTGCAACGATGTCTACTGGCACCATGTTCAGTTGGAAGTTGGGATCCCCATAAAGAACTTTGACGAAACCTTTTCCTACCTTAAAAAGGGAGTTTTAAAAATGAGCATATGTTGCGTGGTGAATGATTATCAGCATTTCCACTTCGAAAAAAAGACTGCCAAAAACCACTGAACTCTACTTTAACCCTTTGTAACTCAGATTCTTAAAAATAGAAAAACAACAGGCGTTATGGTAGCTTTCGAAAAATAATAAAAGACGTATTTCTTAGATTTTCAAAATTTTAGTAATAAAATGAAAAACAGTAGAAAAAGGGATAATAATTAAACCACATCGTGTTATAATACTTCAAAATGTTTAATTAACAATAGATTTACGGGGAGTTCATGTACGCACATAAAAATAACGATTAAATCCGTCAAATTAACGGGTCCCTCTAAATCTATAGTTAAGTCCATGAAGTATAACCACAAAGAACATCAGACCGCCCTCCCTAGGCATCCGGGTAACACATGAATAACTGGCCACCACGGCAACGTAGTCAGGCTCTGAGGTTCCTGCATTATAGCCCCCATTACGAGCGGCTGAGGCAACAACCCCCGTTTCACAGGGGTACGACCTGTCTTTGGAGATTTGCCCAAAGAGCCACACCACCATTATTGTACACTAGGGAGAGTCAGCTTACTTATACGGCAGAAATACTATTTTTCCCATTTCCGCAATGTTTCCATATACGCGTGATCACCAGTTTAACAGCAAGTGAACTTCAAATCAACTTACTACCAGCCGATGACACCTGTTTTTGAGGAAATGTACTAAAATTTCATCGAATGTTGTGCACCTGTACTTAACGTTTATTTAAAATGGACTTAGATGCTTGGATTTTATGAGCACTGAAATGGTTTGTAACAGAATTGTCACATCATGCTATAAAGCGCATACAGAATTAAAATTTAAAAACATTGCAAGAAATGCTGATGGATAAGATAAAGCATGCGGGTGATGTAGAGTGAGAATTTCAAACGGGGATTCGATTATCCAATCTAGATATACATTAAATTATTATATGCTAATGGAATAGCTGGTTTCAGAGATGAAGTTCACTAAAAATATGAGACACATCAGATCATATCCATCAATTCTTAGAATTAAAATGGCTCGATAATTTCAGGTGAAGAGGTTTCATCAAAGGAATTGGGAAAAGTAGTTGCCTCTTTAATTGTATTCTAATTATGATACGTCAATTCAAGTCTAAAAGTGGTAAGGGATGCAAGTTCCAAACAAATATAAACACTATATTTCTCACGTTAAAGTGTCACAAAAAATATAAACACTACCAACAAATATAAACACTATATTTCTCACGTTAAAATGTCACAAGAGCATGCTTTATCATGAGGTAAACATGAAAAAAAGCATGTTAATCCTCTCAGTAGTTTTAATGAGCGTCTAAAGACGTCGCTAGTGTAAAGTGTAAAAAAAGCATGGTAATCCTCTCAGTAGTTTTAATGAACATCTAAAGAGGTCGCTAGTGTAATGTCGCTACGGGCTGATCCATGATTTGCGATTTCCCAACATTTTCGCTTTTGGCAATTATAAAGTTTTTAAATTGTTGATCAGGACTTATCAGATAGCTAATTTTGATTGTTTACACAAATCCCCAGTCACGTCCAAATGGAATACAATACAAAAAGTTTGAAGACACCACATTCATTCTCAGACGTGGAAATTATCAGTGCTCATTTCAGAAAAAACGAACATGCGCTGAAATGAAAGAAACACATCTCGCATCCTATCAATTCGTCAGATTTGGCATTGTGGGACTCTCACTTGTTTCTTACACTTGAAAAATTGAATACGTCGCATGTGCTTTTTAATTGCCGAGGAGCTATTAATAATTTATGACAATTTCAATCTCCCAGGGATAGACATTTTACTCTCCTTTTCGACTAACTTTGGACCTCCATTATTCGTTTAGAATGCATTATGGACAAGCACTTTCTGTTAAGATATATAATTACTCAACATATTGCAACTTTTCCCCTTAAATACTATTTGAAGAAAAGGCGGTTATTAAAATTATTTGTCATTAATTTGTAACCAAATTATTTATAAAATAACAAAGATGTCTTACCCCAAGAGTAAGTGCTGCTATACCAGAATGCCCTTCGACGTATCCCTGAAAATAAGGTAAACCTATTTTTTAGATTGATCTTTAACCTTTCTAACTTAAACAACCCTGAAACAATCAATTTGTAAATAAAATCATGCTATAAAACAAAATTAGAAAACATTTTCTTCAGAAAAGATCGAATTAGAAAGAATACATTCATTGGAATTTTAAGTTCCGTTAAGTCACTGAATTCATCCTTTTAATGCATTTAACTATTTTTTATGCAATTAGAGTCTGACTTCTACACTTAGTTACAGAATTCTCAGATCTAAGTTGTTGTTGTTTCTGTTACTAATCTCTAATCGAGTCTGACGGAGTCAGACCAAATCAAGGAATCCGTTGACTTTGATGAAATCAATGACTAAAAGGGGAGAAGAATAAATTTCCTCCCAGTCAAGTCCTAGACAGTCCAAAATATGTTTCTGTATCCTATGAATCAGTCTACGTAATTCAAAGAAGCTACAATTAATGAAAATTGATTGAATGCACTCTTGTTATCAGTACGTAGAAAGCAATGAATGAACACGTGATAAATGATCCACGTAAATAAATGTTTCTACAAGTTCCATTGAAATTCAAAAACATTCGTTTGGGCAGTTTTATTGCACAGAATATCCATTATAAACACATTCGTGGGGTGGCTTTCGCCTTTGACTGTGATAGAAAATAGTTCCTTTCCGAGCTATTAGGGCTCCACCGCACTTATGTGGAAACCATGAAATGCTTTACTTTACACTACGACACACCCCTGACTCCAGATATGAAAATCTCCGGTTCGCAGTTTGGATTGAGTGTGCGTAGAAACTTTATTGAACAAAAAAAAACAGAAAAGGAAAGAAAATGGTTGCATACAGTGTTTTAAGATCGACGAAAAACAAGTGAAAATTATAAAAACGATCAAAAATGTGTATTTACATATGAAAAGAAAGACTCGCGAAACAGAAACAATTTTAAGATAGGTCACAAAAGTTCGCTGCATCTATATACTTGTAGGAGGACTGATTAGGGTACTAGGTATTGAATTTCTAGAGTGTCTTAGTCCATAAGTCTGAGGTCTTTGTGAAGGATAGAAATCTGGATCGAAGTCGGATGAACTGGTTGCGTCCGGTGGCTGTTTTATGAGGATCTTATTTTCAATCAGGAAAGATATGAGTTTAGCTCTATTTATTCTTGATAGTTTATTTGAAAGTTCGCTTTTCCACCAAAGTTGAGTATTTTCTGCACTTGGTTTTGTAAAATGATACGATAACGTCATTTGAGAAAAGAAGTTGCGTAGTGGAGAGGGTCCCTTTTCCCCGCATGTGCAGATATCTGAATGATGAAGCCGGAGTCTATAGAGATATCTGGGAAAAGGACCGTGACCTGTAGCGAAGAGGATGGATTCTCTTGACCATAAATCTGGACTAGAGTGACTTTTAAGGAGTATATTAAAATTGCTCTCCCAGTGTCGCCTGAATCCCAGTCTTGTTGCCATTTATTGAGAGAAAGGTCCATACCTAATATAAGGAAAGGAGAGCGCGCCAAGACGCTCTCTGCCTCCATGAAAAACAGCAATGAACGTCTCACCAGACTCGTTGTAATGAATGTGTTAAAACTAAATTATGTTCAAATATCCCAATGACTTTCGGTGGTGGTTCTAATTCCATTCCGTATGTACCCAAGTTATGAGTCAGGAACCCAGGATGAAGGGAACATGCGTATCTTCTGTTGGTCAAAGGCATCTTAAGAGCACCTGAAGTAGATGTGTGTCTTAATTCCTATATATCTGGGTAGGGAAGGAGGGTTGCAGTGGAGTTGGAACGCCGTTCTGGAACTGCTTTATTAACAAGAAATAGATAAGAAAAATTGTGAAAACGTCCTTAAAACAGCGTGATTTTTGTCACTCAGGCATTCCGGCACAGCTTTCAGAGCGTCTCGACACTACTTATTTTATGACTACACTACAATATGGGGAGGTATAGATGATACACCCAGCCCTGCTTTATCATCCGGTTTACTGAATGACCGAGTCACCGAAAAAGTAATTCGGCAACTGTGACCTGTCACTTAATGGACATCATGGATCTCGACACAGAACCCTTCAGGAAGAGGTACAGTCTGCCTTCGGAAATGTGGCCAACACAATCACAATACTGTTATTATACCTACCAGGGAAGCGAGACCAGCTTACTGACCCAGAAATTTCGCCCATTTGTGTTTCGATTGGAGCCCAACCATAATGAGCAATCTTTTGCTAAAGTACACATCAGTCTGCAAGTTTTTGTATCATGCTGGTTAAGAACAAAGACAGAAGATAGAACCAATAAATTTATTTCTCCTATTCAAGTTCCGCAGGGATTTCATGTCTTAATACATTAGGTCATTGATGAGCTTGTTTACTTCTAAGTGATTTAAGATCATATTTTGAGATTATTTATTATAACTGGGGGATTTTGTAATGATGCACTTTGTGCCTTTATTCTTACCGCCAACTAAGAAAGCGAACACGTAAGGAACGCTTGAATAAAAAGTTCTAAAAGGGTCTTAAATGTGCCGACATAAAAACGTATTTCTAATATATTAACTCAAAGGGGTTTCGATGCTCCGATTGTCCACACCTTTGGAGTGAGATTGTGCGTAGTGCGATCAATCTGTGCCAAAATGCTTCTTGTAAATATGTATACACTTTTCGGCTTACAGTGAAAGCCAGTAGCTCGTACCATGACGCTAACTGATGTTAACACAAGAAATTGATCTTCACTGTTAGTTTATGGTGTGAATTTTTACAAAAAAATCTGTGATACCGCATTCTAATTTCTTTGACACAATCTCACACCATTCTTCTGTTAATATTTAATCTCATCTGTATTTTTCACACTTATATAAAAGAATTAAATTGTTAATTTTTCTGCTTACAGGCATAGGGTGTTTCCATGTACTGACGACTATTGACGGACGTATGATTGCAATTGGAAGATCCGACGCAGTGTCCATGATGACATTTTCTGCTAAACACTTACTGAAGGTATATGTATTCGGCCAGTCGGGTTTGCAGTGAGCATACATTTCTTGAAGCCTTTCGCCATCCTCGTTTCTAGTAAAAAAAATCAAGTTTATTTTAACTCGAGTGAGATAATCATAAATGAACAGTTAAAAGAGGTTTTTTTTTCATAACATATTTTTCACATCACAAAATGTCGATTATTTCCAAGATTTCTTGGTAAGGCATTTTTATAAGACTTTTAATTATTATATCATACCTGTTCCAACTACAAAAAAAGGAAAAGGGAAATGAGATAAAGAAAGAAAGGAAAAGAAATTCACCGAAATTAAACAAAATTTGATATTTCCGCTCATTCCAGCAACGCCATCTGATTGTCTTATAAGTAATTACATTTATGTGATACATCTATAAAACAAACTTATCAACATGAAAGTGAATATTAAGGCTCAAATTATTTCTGAAGAGTCAAATTGTTTGAACCTTTATATATTTGGTAATTTTGGCGTTTTTACGAAACAAAAATCGCATCATTTCACAAACTTTATAAAAAGTTTTATCAGAGGAACCATGCATATCAAATTTTGTATAAGAGATGCAACTGAAATGAGATCTGTCACTCTCAGCGGTGAACAAGCTTGTCGCCAAAGGCGGCTAATTAACAATAAAATGACGAACATATAGGAAAGAAGAAATGTTGTCATTTTGCCCAAAAAAAGTATTGATACTCACTTTAGTGCATCAAGAATTTCTCTGCTCGAAAAGGCAATCTGTAAATTTCTTCTTTAAAACAAATTGTGTGATTGCAGTTACTATACGCTGTAGATGTGTATACCAAGCCTGAAATCACAAAATCGAATTTTCTTTAAGTGAAGAAGTACTTGTAACTATACACAATAAGTAAACTTGTAAGTAATATAAAATAAATCTTTTAAACTGATAAAAATATATCGAAGCAGCGGAAAACCCCAAAATAAATCATGGTAGGAAAGATTATGTAAATACTAAAATATGTGTGTTTCTGTACCAAATATGCATTGCCCTAAACCGTTGACTTGGTACCCACATAACAAAAGGGAAAAACAAAAATAAGGATTTAGTAATATAAAAAAAAATTATAAATCATACTGTAGTTCTGAGACAGTAGATCTCGCTCCCCCCGGAAAATAGAAACAAAAAGATCTGCTCTTCATTGTAGTCTTTAAAAGTTTAATCACTGTTGTCATTCATTGTGAAGACATCATTGTTTGCAGAGACACCGGGCGTCTTAATTCGATTCTCAAGGAGCTTCTTTGACCCACGTATGAACTATCATACAAATGTATATTTACAATCAATGTACAAAATTTCAAACATATATTATGTAAGATTTTCATTCCCAAACAAATCCAAAAGCTTTACTAAACAATGCTCTAACTTATTAATATCCTTACAAACACTTAAACTATCCCTAACTTTTAAAAATGTTTCGGTGTTCTTACGTGTGCATCATCTCAAGGTTAACAATCTTTGTTCTTCTTCTACTCTCAGGCCTAACAATTTCATCTGGCTGATACAAGTCAGACGGTCAAGATTGAAATCGGGATCAATAAGAATGTCAGTTAGCTTTTTTGGTTCGTGAAAAAGCCACGTTGCCACGTAAGTGCAAACGGGATCCAGCTCCTTATTACCTATGTCAATCGCGACCTTTGGAAGCGTTAGGCATTGTGATTTGTGTATCGTGGTAGCGCAGGTGGGAATAAGAGGTAACTAGGTTCTGGAACACGATACGTTGCCTTATTTCCACGAACTTGGCATTGCTGGAATGGGGACTGCATTGTTTACCACAGGCCCCGTGTAGTTGTCAAACTGAACACAAATTACAAGCGATCTGTCACTGGGTGGAACCTTTCCTGGATGATAAATGTTGTCCGTCACGACGGTACCAAGAGCTCCGTTTACAAGACCCTTATACGAGTTAGTTTTTGACATTACTCGACTAGCAGTGCACAAATGCAAAATCTCTTCAAGACCCTCTGCTGTCCTGGAATCTTCTTTAGTTGCTTCCGGGTTGTTGTTATCAGCAGGTATTTTAGCCGTTGGTCGATGTAATGATTCCAACTTGCGTACGTTGTAAGTCAAAACTGAATAATTTTGTGGATAGAAGCGTAAACAGTCATGAAGCAATGACTTGAAGAGAAATTTTTGCTTTTCTCCCGAGTCGTAAGAAGGCGCCAATCCTCCACTGTATTTTTGCGACCAGACTACTGACATCAGGGGCATTCGATTTTATAACATGCCAGGAATATATGGAGTGATGTTGGTATTCCGTTTGATACCCAAAGTCGTTAATTTGAAGCTGGGAGTGTTGACGAGCGCCATCTGTGAAAACAATTGTGCAATTCTTTAGTTTTCGACGAGAAGCCGCTGTGTGTGGTGAAGCAATCTTGGCTCTCGTAATGAGATAAATAAATAGAGTGATTACAGTCCATTTGTGTGGAGTTCTTTTAGTGATTTATAAAGCACTGAGCTATCAACGGGCCCAGGGGAAGTACAACTTTTTTAATAAAGAAATCAGCTCTCTTGAATGTAAGAACAAATCCTCTATCACAGGGTTCTCATTGAGAAGTTAGAGCGCTTTTTGAAAGCTTCCCCCGTATAAAGTAGAGTAATCAGTTTGAAGATTAAGAATTCTGTAAAATTTGGCTAATGTATATCAACTGCACTCAATGTGACGAAAAGTGTTGATGGTCCCCACTGTTGAATCATATCCATTACTTCTCCGTAATAAGATAGCCAGTATGCAGTAGTGCCCCAACTGAAGAGTTAAAGCACATAATTCAACCCTGGATCATCTCTAAATTTATTGGAAGATGAGCTGACGTCTGCGTTTCTTTGCAAACAAATTTTACCATTTTGGACAGAAGACCAATAGCTAGTCCAATGCTGTGCACTGCAAAATACCGGAATATATGATTGTTTGCAAACCTACCAATCTTTGTATTTAATAAGTGTTGAAAATATTGTAATGGTGACACTGATTCTTGGTGAAGAGATCTAAAGTCGGTGGCTTCAATTGGAAAGAGAGCAGGGAACGCCATTGCAACGTAACCAACGGTGGTAAATTCATTGATCGGTTCAGCTGAAAAGTTAAGCCAGGGGAGGGGTGTGTCGTGAGTTAGAACAGATTCAACTTGGTGTGTTTTTTCTGGTGGAATAGTAGAGTTTGGAGCATTAGTAATAATAAATGTTTCATTCTCGCTGTCCAAATAGAGACTGAGATGTTGAGTTTTCATGTTTTTCATTAAATATATTACCATCCTCCGGCTAAGAGAATTTAAGATTCTTAAGTCAATTTCGATATTTGTAAAATATGTTATTCTGTTTTAAATAAACAAAGCACGATGTACTCGTCGTCTATTAACTCTGAAATCAACAAACTGATCAGTTCTCTCTCTCTCTCTCTCTTTTCCAACTACTAAAATAGATAACAGGGAAATAAGGGGACGGGCAGTCTTTTGACAGTATCATTTACATCTTGAGGGAAATTGATGACTTGCCCTGAGTAACCAGCTGTTGCCCTTTTATCTTGTACACAGAAATCACAGGAGTAACTCTCGTTATTAATTGCTACTTTACCATTGAGAGTTCTTTCATTTTTTGAGGTAACTGTCCTGGATCCATATCATTTTCTGTCGAGTATGTGTTGAACCTGTCACGTAGTTTCAAGAAACGTTACACACTCCATCTAAAGAATGGAAATTTTTCAGTGCATTGGTTACAAAGATTCCGATGCACATATACGAAATCCGTGTTCCGTCAAGCATATACATAGTTTTATATTGCTTCAGGAAATATTTATGCCAGATTCGAAGGAAATCGAATAG
>BGPR01041276.1:0-13675 GCA_013235015.1 Araneus ventricosus | reverse complement strand
TGTCAAGTGGTAGAAGAGATCATATAAACTTAAAATCATTGAAAAAACGCATTTGTGAAAAAAATGGAGATGGCCATTTTTACAACTACACGACACAATTATCATATATAACAACAAAAACAATTTTTTTTTTTTTTGGAAAATGCAAAACTAAATTACTACACAAGTATAAGAAAACCCATATTAAAAAGGGAGAAAGTTATTTTTGAATTCGTGCAAAAGCTGCGTCAACAAAAAAGCAACATATCAAAACATAAAAAACAAAAACATACAAGAAACAAAAATCAAATTATTTGAAAAATATCATGGCAAGCGTCATGATAGCGACAAATTTTTTTTAACGTTTTTTCGTATGTCGTTAGCAGGAAAAAGCACTTATTAATATCATAGGTGGGCTTCTCTCCCTGACGAGCAGTTTGCCATGATATTTTTTAAATTATTGAATTTTTGTCTTTTCTTTTCTTGTATGTTTTTGATTTTTTTACTTTTGTTTTTTATGTTTTGATATATATATATATAAAATCTTACCATCATATGGAGAATCCGATAATATGAGAGGGGTGTTCTTCATGATTTTGTCTAACACTAGTGTTATGTGCTTTTTTAGTTTCAATACATCTTTCAGAGGTTCCAAGTTAGCCTCCGGAAATTTAGTTTCATCACCTTTTCCTAAGCAGTTCTTCAAGAGATATATCAAAGCAATATTGACCTTTTCTTCCCAACCCTGGAAAAAAAATCAAAGCAATTAAACTAAAAAAAAGTGTATCAGACTGATACCTTTTTGAAACTCAAACTTAGAGCTGATATAATTGAGTTATAATGAAATATTAATACAACACCTTTCTCTTCTATGCAGTTGTTCTTAATTTGAATGTAACAGTTTGTCCCCTCTCCTAAAAATGGAGGTGTTAATCCTTGTGACTTTCTTGTATACTCCAAAATAAGGATGTGACTTATAACATGCAGTCAAAAACTGCGTTCATGTGTTTTGCACACCACCATTCTCATAGACAATTCGTCGCTGATGCTTTTTGATTTTGCGATTTTTAGGCTTCTTCAAAAGTTGAAAACAATTTTTATGAATAATAGCATCATAAAAAATCAATGATGGAAGTTTTATAATTGAGATATTTTTCTCAGATTTCAACAATATTTTTACCAATTCATTTTAAATGGTTAATTTTAATGCTTTAATGGCCTTGGTAACATGCATACAAACAAATGTGTTTCATTTTTTTATTATCTGAAGTAGCAACACTTTCATGATAAGCAAATAATTAAAAATACGATTTTAATTTGGTGTGAATGGCAAATAGTATATTAAAAATCAAGCCTGTTAAAATAGGGTCTTTCTTTTTTTTTTAAACACGTTGAAAAAAGAACCTTACGTGAATATCAGATCTTCAAGAAACAGATAGAATTCTTAAATGCATGAATAAATACATATAATTAAGGGAATCAAATTTAATTTCAATGTAATTTAATAAGGTAACATTTTTCTTAGGGCTTTTAAAATGGATACTAAAGAAACATTAGGATTTTTATAGAGGATTTATAACTACCATAATTTGATTTATATTTAATGATTCAATTTAACATTTCTTTTGTTTGCAAATCATCTGAATCGTAATTTTAGCACCCATTATTCCAAACAAGAACTTGGGAAAAGTAAAACCTATAAAAGACATAATATAAAATGCATTACACAAAAAGGCATTATAATAAATAATAAAAAGGAAAAAAAATCAAAATTCTCCCTAATGAAAATCATCATGGAAAATGAAACTTTAATTATAATCAAAACAAAATAAAACATGAGAGGGGATGATTCAGATGGAAAAGAAAGTAAAATCTAATGGCTATATTTTGAGAGTGACATGGATAAATGAATTCAATGCACTTGGCTTTTCATTTGATTATTTTTAGAAAAGATAAGAGAAAAAACACTTTCATTTAATAATATATTTTTCAAATATTAGAAATAAGTCATTAAACATATTTGCTTTCTTAAATGCTGGATTTTGATAGAAAATGAATTTAAGAATCTTTCCTTTCATATTTTTTTTTTTTTGTCATGGGTTAAAAATAAAATAGGAGATTCAGTGTTGTCAATATTTTAATTCAGCTCTTTTCTCTTTGTAGTCTAGAGTTGGTGACATTAGAATTTGGCCTTCGCAAATGTTCTCTGGTCATGATATTAATGATACAAACACAGATGAGGAAAAATAATAAATTCAACAGGCAAACTTCTAGACCAGGGGTGGCGAACCTTTATGTATCAACGTGCCATTTTTTCTAAAAAAATGTTTAATGAGGTCATAAACGTGCCGTCAAATTGTACTGTCAATACTTCATAGTGAACTTTGTGATCTGTGGCGTGCCCAAAATATTGTGTCGCGTGCCATTGGTTCGCCATCCCTGTTCTAGACTAACAATATAAAATTACTTAATTTTTATTTTTTTATATTTTTACAGAACCCTTCAGTGACTAAAAGAGCAAATTAATAGAGCTTTCCTCTACATTATGCATAAAGTAATTTCCCCCTTCTATGTGATCCCCATGATTGTTCTCTTTTAATTTCAACCCTTACACACTCTCCCAGGGTAGAGCAGAGGTGACTGCGATTCCATTTCAAAAATCCCGAAAACTAGTGTGTTGTAAAAATCGACATGATTTTGAATAATTGTAGGTTGTTAAGGTGTTGCATAAATATGCATATTTCAATAAAAAATTCTATTTTTACTAAATTGTTTTGACAATAAGTTTGTCTACACCATAGATTTTGATATAATTTAAAACTATTATACTATCTTAATGATATATTAGTTCTAAATCAAAATATGAGAGAGACAGTAAATCTAAAAATATGCTAAAATTCTGGATTTTAGAAGGTAAAAAATATGGAATCCTCTTAAGTGTCGAGTTATCTAAATATTGGGTGATGGGATCCGAGTATGTGCATAAGAAGCCACCAAGTAAGCAAATTTTCCACTTCCTTGGAGAGTATATTAACCCAGGAGGACTCGAGTGGGGTGTTTCAACACCCCACGCTCAAAAAAATTTGTCTGCAGTCACATAATCTGAGGTAGTTGGGTCCACTAGTAGCTGTCTCCAAGGTCATGTTCTATACGTCTAGCGTGAAAATGGCGAATTCTGAACATTTTTGTGGTTTACAGGACAATTCAGGGTATGGAGACACCCCATGTGCGCTCTCGTGTTGTTATTTTTCAGTGTGAAGCATGGCGCATTCAAGTCGTTCTAGCACTAATTATTTGCAAAATCTATTATGTAACTTTGTGTTTATATGAAAAATAGTGCAAAATTTGGATTATTTTATAAATAAAAAATTTTTCATAGAAATCAATGATTTCATGTCTACTGAAAAGAGAGTACTTTTAATTTCATTTTTATTAATGTTTATGATTATTTTTAGCTTTTTTTACATAATATATGTTGTAATTATCATAAATTGCATGACCAGACAGAATTGTAAAATCATATTTAATTTCTATGTTATTAAATTATTTGGGGTGTGTTGACACCCCAAGTGAGTTCTCGTGTTACATTATAGAGCGCGAGTCCTCCCAGGTTAATGATGTGTGTTTGAGTTATCTCCACTCCAACGACAGGACATGCCTCCTGTTGGAGGGGTTTGGCCGAGACGAGTGATGGCCATTAACCCTCTGATTCCTAAGACCATTAGAATAGAGGAACCTCAAAATATGGGAATGCCCGAGTTCCTCTTTCAAAGGTAAGGAAAATTCACTTCCCCCCTCAAAAACCACGACAGCTGGCACTCCGAATTCTAAGACCCCCTTTCCCCTAACCCATCTGGAGGAGCCATGCTAAGGAAGAAAGAGTATGGCACAGATGTGAAATCAATCACACTTAACGAAATGGGGTGGAAATTTCATAGTGATATTCGGACGTTTCGGACAGCTGCCGTCTTTTGCTTGAAGGGACGTTTCGGACCTTTCCGTATCGATAGAGTTGTCCACCCTCAGTTCATGTATTAACACTGCAACGACTATCATTCAGACCATCCCGGATGCTTAGTCAGGGTGGAGGTCACTCCATTTCTGGTTATTAATGTGACTAATAAATACAGAACATTGATATACAAAATCAATAATTTCTATAGAAATTCTTACCTGATAAGAATCAGAATTAACAGCAGGTGAAAAACAAGCTGATAAATAAATCCATTCATCTTCTTTCATGTCGATGGAAAGTTTGATGAGCAACAATATTAAATTGGTAGCAGAGCTCAGAGCACAGCAACTGCTTTCCAAGGCCTTCAAATGCCTGTCCATGGTTTCAGTAACAGACATAATCTACAAATTCATATTTAGTTTAATATGCATAATATAATACAATGAATAAAGCATCAAAATATAGTGCATTTCAAAAGGAAATTCACTTTCAACCTTATTTCAAATTCTTCCTTAAAATGCTAGGTTCCATAAAAATTCTATGAATTTGACTTTCCACAAAGCACAACTTGGATCTATAACATGTTTTAAAAGGAAACTTTTTTGTAAAACAACCTTTCAAAAGTAAAAACACTCACAATATAATAGTGCAATGATAATAAACACAAGTATTTTCTTAGTAGTTATGTTTCAAGAAAATTAAAATCGCTCATGAGAAGAAAAAAACCTTGACTGTTTTTCACTGAAAGGAAAAAAAAATACAGCTGAAAATAAAGCAATGAAGCAACTATAATCTTACATTGAAAATCCAACAGATAAAAACACACACAGAAAATTATTTGGCTTAAAATGACTTTACACATGAATCTGAAAAGGGAATTATCATTTAGAAAAAATAAAATACTCTAAATATTTTATCTAATTAATTATATCTTGTAAAAACAGAAATAAGCAGAGATGCAAAAGATATTTAAAAATCCCCTTTTAGCTTCTGTTCAAGCAAAATTGTTACATTCGCTGTCAAATGTTAAATTTTCTGTAATTTGATGATAATAAATGAGCAGAATTTAATATTTGTTTGATTTATGACATTTCTAGCTAATGTAGGAGCACTTGTCCAAAGATGTACTTAAAACATCTTTATATAAATAATTTGTTTATAAGAAAAACTTAAATAATATGCAAGAAGCAAAAAGGTGTTTCTTTTGGTGAATATCAAATCAAAATGATTAAAATATAAAACCGAAGAAAACAGTTCAAGAGAAAGAAAAAACAGGAATAGACTGAAAGAGAGCTCATTTCTGATTTTCAATTTTATAAGGGATGGACTGTCACACTCTGTAGTTTTAATAGACACACAAAAACGCTATCTTTTCCCACTTATATGTCTATTTTTAGTGGGTTTGAGAGATTTTGAATTAGTCTGTTAACTGTTAAGCATTCTTTTAATATGAGGTGATATTTCATGGAACAATAATGCATTTCTGCAACCAAGTTGCAGTTCAAGAACATCATTAACAATCTCCAACTGCATCAGATTATTTTAAAGTCAGTAGAGAAAAGTTAAAAAATAAACTTTTTAAATAATTGTAGGAAGTACCATAGCTCTGCAGCCGCAATATACTATCTTCTACTCTACTAGAATGACATAAAACTTTATTATATCCTAAAACTATGCAGGGCATGGAAAGTTTTTTTCCAGAAAAAAAAATTAGAAAATTCATTGTAAATAATGTAAACTATATGGCATTGATATTATAAGCACCTCATGAATAAAAACCATTTATGCTAAACCAGAGATGAGCAAACATTTATAACAATATGAAACATATTGAAAAAGGGATGAAGAAAATAGTAGCAAATATTGGAGATTGAAAACTTGAAATTTAATACTGATACTGAAAAAAAAAGCTACATAAAGACTTTTGTTGTGAATACTCACTTGGCGATGAGTTGCTTCTAACAAAGTGTCCAGATTATTCAGAGGAGAAGGTGTGCTATCCTTTAGCTTTGTGAGGAGTCTTTTCTGTACAACTCGAAACTGAAGAGATCTATGAGCAATCAAATCTTCCACTTCTTGGATTACTTGTCGATTCTGGTTAAAAAATAATAAAACATGGTAAGTGAATATTTTAATAAAACATAAACTGAAATGCATAATTTAAAATGAAACATACTTTTCACTTTAAGGCACTCTTTTAGGATGGAGGAGCCAAATATATTCCTCACAACGATAGCAAAATTATTCGAGAGTGATAAATGCTTTCACAAATACGGGTAGTGTTCAGTAATAATAATATTAGTATAATGAGTAGTACAGCAGTAGTATAATTAGAAGGCAATAATATCAGTATATACTATAATAAGTAGAAATTTTAATTGCTTCCGAATGCCAAGGAAAAAAATCCATAAAAAAACTTTTATTGGTTCTAATCTGTGTGAGCAATGAGTATAAGTTTTTAAGTGATTTATGTTTTGTCTCAGATTATTTTCCTAAGTAATAATAATTCAACTAGTACTGAAAGTAAACTTTTATTAATAATTTTTAAGTACAAGATATAAGATAGCATTTTTCCATTAGCCTGGCAGCAATCTAAATGAATGCCAAATGTCACTTTTTTTTAAGTGAGAGATACTGAAATACACCAAGTGTCCACAAACTTTCCAGTATAAGATATATAATAGCAATTAGAGGCTTCTATACTTGGTGGACTTTTACATATTTTGGCAACTGACACTGTCTTTGGGAAATTGACATTTTGTGCTTATTTATGGACATTTATTTTTGGTGTTAATTGCTGTTGGGTTAAGGGAAAATAACCAACAAAAGTTATAAAAGAATTCATCATTGCGACTGCACTCACCGTAAAGTGTTCCTCGATCACTTTAAAATAATCTTGCAAAGGAATGGGTGAAGTAAAGCTGCAAATTAGCTTTGCATTATCTGCTTCTTTCCGAAATTTATGTTGAAGCCTCCGAACCAATTCAGAAACGGCCAGCCACAGAGCGGGGAACTGGTCACTTTGTATCCTGTAGCGTTCTTAAGAATAAAGGAAATTAAAGCAATTTTAAGTAGATGTAGCTGAAAATAAACATGATATACATTTAAAACATTCACTTATTTTCAAAGATTAAAATTCCTTATAAATCTAAAAAAGAGCATAATGCTTTTTAAGAAGCTCAGAAAATATGAGGAATGCACATATCCAAAGTATTAATAGTTTTATTCCAGAATATTTTAATAGGTTAAAATAGATTTTATGTAAAAAAAAAGGGTTTACAAGTTCAGTTTTTACACAAAATAAATGAAAATCCTTGAGAAACCAAATTATCTTTTCTTTGATTTAAAATTTACAAAATTAATCAAAAACTCAATTATTTAATAAAATTATCAATTACTGATAATTGATATCATGACAAAGAGATTAAATGCAGTGAAATAAATAAAAGGAAGTTTAAAACATGAAACATCTTTTAAAGAAATGTTATTTTAATCCATATATACTTAATAAAAAATGAAAAAAAAAAAATCAGTGACATCTATATTTCAAAATTATGCCATTAAATACCCCAAACTGTGTCGTTTGATAATATTTAACCCAAAAATTTTTGTTCTGAAGATACACACCCCTTAATCTTTCTAAGTCATATTTAAAATTTGTAATTTTTTTTCTTCAACAGTCACTGCATTCACTAAATTGATTTCGTCAAACAATTCATTTTCTGTACCAATTTATTTTAAGCATTTCCTATGAAAGAAACTACATATATATAGATTCTTTTTCTGCAGAAATCTTTAATATTAAAGAACTAGAAAATCACCCATCATAAAAATTTCCAGTCAAATTTGACGTGTTTAAATATATATATATGCGAGAGAAATGTTTAACATTGATTGAAAACAAATAAAATGGACATATGTTTTATGACAGGAAATATAAATATTTTTTATTTACGTATTTCTTTATTCAAAAAATGTGTCCAAACTATATCATGTGCAAGATATACCACTGACGAAATTTACTACTTTCTATTAAAAACGGAAATTAATTTGAAATATATGATTAATATAATTTGAAATTTCTTGGGAACTATTGATCATAGCGAGATAAATTTTATATCAATCGATAGAAAATTTTATTTCACTATTGTAGAGCTATTAAATATGAAATTAGAACAATTACTCTTTTAAATTTAAAATTACTGAAATTTAGGTTCTCTAACAATGAAATAATGCTGTTTAATGTCTTGCAGTGCTATGGCGCGAGTTTTATTGTTGGTGACGTCAGAGCGTAACCAAGAGACAGATCTGGGCTATTATATTAGTAATTTTCTTTTTCCACTTAAGTAAATATAATTTTTCAAGTTTTATAAAAAATTGCATGCTCACGTCTGCATTTGGCTCACTACTTTTATTGTAACAAAATATAGCAAAATAATTCCATATCTTAAAAGCTTGATGACCATTTTTTATTTAAAAAATAACACAGAAATAGAAATTTAATACACATTAGATAATTATCCTAAAATAGAGAACGAAGGTAACATTCCATTTTGTGACAAATTTCATCATGTACAAATGACATGTGATTACTAAACTACATATAAATTTCTACCTTTTTAAAAAGAAAATTCATAATTAAAAGATAAAATGGAAAGACCACCTCATTTATACAAAAAAAAAAAGAAAACACGTGGAAACTGTTTTAAAGCAGATCAGTATGCATAATAAAATTCATGACAGACAAAAAAAAGCACAGTACAAGTTCAAAAGTATGTGAATTACAATAAACTGTTAATTTTAAATTCTTAGATATCATGAAAGAGAAAATTTCAAGCATCCAATTTTGATGTAGAAACGGGAAAGTGCATTCATGTCTTTTCATGAGTATACTCTCAACTATCAAGAGGATTTTTAAAAAATCTCTTTAATAAAATGAGGAATTTCTTTGCCTAGGTGTTGTAAGCAGATGCTCATCTTAGACCTACCTTTTCACATTAGTGTAATAATTTTTCAAAGAGAAATATTTTTTTAAAAAAATAAAGCTATGTTTTACAGTATTGTTTTGTTTATTTTAAAAATGTATGTATTCATAGTGTACAGTGTACATGATTTTAGATTTCCTACATTTAAACCAAACATTGTAAAATTTATCTTCAAATGTGTATAATATTTCTATTCTTGAACTTCCTTTTTCAGTAAAAATTTTTTTAAAGATATAGTGCTGTGAAAACATCTATAGAATTACCAGTACTAAAATGTTGTAAAATACAACAGCATTATTTTGGCATTTAAAGGTTGCTTTCACTGGTATAGAGATTCTTTGGGGGCACCGCATGTACACGGACGAGAAGCCTCCAGATAAGTAAGCTGGTTCTCGCTTCTCCAGAGGGCATAGCAAGGTATGGGGTTGTCACTTCCACTCTGATGATCGGACGTACCTCTTTCGGGGGGGGTTGGTCGTGGCTGGTGATGGCTGTTAGGATTCCAACTTCAGTGCCCGAGTTGATGTCGTAGAGTTCCAGTCATTCAGAGTTCACCACACGGCTTTACACCAGGTTGGGGTGGCTTGTATGCATTAGTGGGGTAAGAGGAGAGCATGTATAAAACTCCAATCCATTATGTTTTTTTCCTGTTATTCAGCCTCCAACCCAAGTTTCGACCATATTAGATCCGGTAGTTAGGAATCTACAATTATTGGAGGAAAAGATACATGGTTTCCTTAGACCACATATGGTATTATTCTTGTTTTCCCTCATTTTCAATCCATCTACCCATCACACATGGGGTAATTCAATAGAATACAGCCGTAAACAGTGGGAGTGAAATCAAAATCTTTTGACGGTACCACTTTTCGTATGGTGCACCACTAAAAAATTAGGACACACACATAGAGGCAAAATTCTGCTGGTTCAGTATTTGTACTACTCATAAGAAAAAGATTAAGTTAAATTTTAAGAATAATAAATGAACATATGCTAATACAAAACCATGCTTATTCATAATAACTTGTAAAAGAATAACTGAGAGAAAAAAAAAGGTATCATTACTTACGAGCAGTTTTAGATGGCATAATGGTGACCACATGTCCCGAATAATATTCAATACCCAAAGCTCCTCCAGGATAGGATGCACCATCAATAAACAATTCTTAAAAATAACAAAATACGAAATTTACACAAAAAAATTACCAGACTTCAGAAACAAAAATCAGATATAAAATTTTGAGAATAATCATTAAACTATATAAAAATTTAAAGAAAATATATGTCCTTTATTAATATAAATATATCCTTTATTAATATTAATAAATAAATGCTTTTATCTATGCTTGTAAAATAAATCATCTATATAAATGAAATTAAAGCAAAGCTACCTCTGAAGCAAAAGAACTGAACCTCTGATTCTTTCAAAAAGTTTAGAAAGGTTCCGTTTTTTTTTACACATATACATGGATTTAAAGCGCTGATTTCTCCTCTCATGCTAGTAGACTGTTCTCATTTTGTCCAAATGAATTTAAATAGCCTGTCCTAAAATAACACAAAGTGAATTTCAATACAAAAGTTTACACTACATGAACACAAAACTTTTCACAATTAGAGTAAGTACTCACTCTATCAACAGGAAGCAATGCTGAAACACAGATATTCTGTATTTTTGTATCTGATAACAGAAATAGAAAGAACTTTAGTTTCTGATATAACTATATTTTCATCTGATTTAATTCTAATTCAGATTTTTTAAGTGAAATTTTGACAAGAGTAATTAAATATATGTATATTAATGCAAAACCATATGGATAACCAAACACAGCAATCTATTCTTTGGAAATAGGTTCAAAAAACAGATCAAAATAGAATAAACCTTTTTTGATCTCAAAATGAACAGTTGGAACTAGAAAGAACAATCCTTAATAGAAAAAAAACAACATATAGGTTTTACTTTAAAACAAATCGACATACCTGGAAATATCTCATTCAATAAAAGAGGTTTCTTGATATCAATTGTTACTTTTGTTTCCCCTTCTTTCACAGGAGGACACGCTTTGTAACTGCACTCAAGGGAAGTAATGCAGATGAGTCAACAATTCTAAGACTCCTATAAATATATGATAGAAAAAATTCAATCATTCAAGTTATTAACTATTCAAAAAATTGTTTCATTATACAACTAAGAAATAAATTAAGAAGGTATGTAGGAATTCAAGTTTCTACAGTGGCCTACTTATCTCAAATTAACTGTACATTAATGTAACAAATAAAAAGAACACATAAATGCAAAATTTGAAAAAATCACAAAAATACAAAATAGAACTGAAAAATATTGGACATGAGAAGTGTAAAAGGAAATGGAAAAGGCTAATTTCTACTTTCATGCATAAGTTTGTAGTAATCAAATAAAAAGCAATAACAATAAAACATGAATGTAAAGCAAAAGACAAAATGGAAAAAAAAATAATAAAATTAATATCATGGAATATAGCTCATCAAGAGGAGGAAATATCCCAGTGATGTTGAAGATAATTTTAAGCTACACAATGAAAACAAATTAACATTAAAAAAAACATTATCCCCTTAAACATAATACAAAATTTGGAACAATCTCTCTTCAACAAAGAAATATGCATAAATATATATGCAATGAGGAATAAAAAATATATAATTTGGCATAGCTAAAGACCTACATTAAAAGAAAAGCATGTCAACCATTACTCAAAAACACGAGGCCTAGATAATTAAATAGACCTTTGCCTAGGGTCCTCTGTAACTTGTGGGTGGAGGCAAGTTTTGAGATTTTTTCTTTCTTCGCGGTTCTTCAAAAAAATTTAATTTTAACTTCTATTTAATTTACAAAGGTCTGTATACTCAAACTTATTCAAATTAAAGCGAGTATCACTATTTGACAAAACTTATTATTCTAACAACAATCCTAATTAATTACCTACCAACTTTACATTATGTTGTTGACAATTCTAAAATATATTTTAGTTTATATAATTTTAAAAATGTCGATCCATATTTAAATACCTGGATTGTTAAGTGTCCTTTTCTCTTTTGCACAAAATTACTTTTAAATTTTAATTTTGCACTTATACACAATACCGCCAAACCAGCTCTCTTGAAATTATGGATAAATGTTTTTTGCTATTTCAGTTTTGTAAAAATTTACATATTTGGAAACTGCCCTGAGCGCTTTTATTAAATGAAAAAATCAAAATCAAATACCTGATTTTGGAAGTTACAGTAGAGAAAAGGGAGCCTGGTTTGCATTGCCCTAAGGGCCTTTTAAAGGGCTTAATCGGCCCTGACCCCCTGGGGACGGTTGACATATCTCTTTTTTAATCATTTCAATACTTTTGCAAACTTTTAGAATTAATCAAACATATTTCATTTATATGAAATTGGTGACTATTGGGACATTAAAGATTAGTTATTTTTGGAGTATTATTCTTCCTCTGAAGTAAAATATTAAATACAACAGCTGTTGAAATAAAACATAACTATTAGTACAACATTTGTACCCATAAAGAAAAGTTAAGACAGTACTTCCAAACAGAGCAGAGATTAAATTAATTAAACCCAAAACATCATACCAGCTCCTTTAAAGAATAATAAAACAATTTTTTAAAATACTTTTATTAGTGTACTAAAAAATCTTTTTTACCAAAATTATTTTTCTACTTTCAATCTTTAATTTATAATTCATTATTATAAATATTATGAAATCTTAGAAATCAATTTTCTCAAATTCCTATCAGGTGGCACCACTCACATGGAATAAAATTTAATTAAATTAATTCATCAACTGATGAATTAAGTTATGAAAATAAAATAGCGAATTGTCATCAAGGACAAAGGACACAAGTGTACAAAATTTCAAAATTCTGGCACAAATAAGGAGTGAGTGAAAATTTGATTATGATATTCCATCCTTCAAGGATGAAACAACTCATGTTAAATTTAATTGGGTAAACTAGGTGGGTTTACGGTGCGCACATTATTTCTCTTAATTTTTTCTTGCATTTCATGTTGTAAGCCAAATGCGTTTTTTGGATGTGCAGTAGGCTTTTTTATTGCTCTCTTAGCATGCATCACCTGAAAAGGAGAGATTTCGTGATACCTGCATTTCAAGTGTAATGGACAATTTTTAGCAAAACATCAAGCTGACTTCGCTTTCAGCATAGCAGGAAACTAGTAGCTACGATTTTTTTTTGGTGAATGCTAGGAATCTAGGTTTAAAAAAAAATCCGAAAACGAAATTTCCGCACTCAGTCGACTCGCGACATTTTCAAAAGTAAGCAGCAAAATGGAAAAGATTTTTTTGCTTACAAAAAAAACATCTGCGGATTCGCTTTTAGCATGGATGCTTGTAGCTTCGCTTATTCATTGAAACGAATAACATACACAGAACTCAGCCAATATTCAAATTGAAGAAGGGTACCAGAGCAAGTTTTATTGGAGTGTTCGACCTGAATCGTCAATCCATCGAAAGATGAACAAAACAGTCAAAATCAGAGCAGGAAGAGCATAACCTTATTTGATGTTGAAACACCCGATGTAAGATTAATTTTCCGCATGCAGCATATCACTTATTAAAAACATCATTATGCGGCAAAAACAAATGTTCTCATCTCCTTTCCTTAAAGTTGAAAGATCTCAGAGGAACAAGTGAGTCAGCACCGGCAGACTCAGATTAATACACTAGGGTATGAAAGTAAGTAACTTTACCACCTTCTTGTAT
>BGPR01041275.1:0-12760 GCA_013235015.1 Araneus ventricosus | reverse complement strand
CTTCAAATCCAAATAAAAGTCGAAGAATTTTAGACACATATACTTATAAAAATATGGAACAGGCTTTAGGTGAAGAGCATCAAACTTTAAAAAAAATGTTGGAAATGCTCACGAAACAAGAATATGGATCAGCTTTACTGCGCCATTCTAATTCATTTGAAAAGACAACTGAAATTAAGTTTTTAAAACTCATGAACCAAACAATGGAATTCCTGACCGGAAGAATAAATTTCATTGAAAGAATTTTAATCGATGATGAAGATCAAATCAAAGGTTTAATGGAGTGGACTCAAAACCAAGAAATGAAGCACCAGAGCATATGTTTGATGCGCCAGCGATTTCTTATGGAGTAGGATGTGAAATCGGCCTTAGAAATGTCCCTTTTTGATTGCTTGAATATAATAGTAGACCGGAAAGACCTATTAGATCTCTGCATGAAAACGAATAACTTTGTTACGGGTATAAATCTGAGAAAATTTTTAGCAACATTTTAGTCGATTCTTTTGGACCATTACTGGATCCTGATGATTTCCCATCTGCGCTTATAAATAAAATGTTACAACTAATAGAAGATAAAAAGGCTTTAACGGTCCTCTCAAGTTTGTGGCAGAAATACAAGCCAATGACCATGGAGGATGTTGAAAATTTAATAATGTTGGAGAGTGAAAGGGAAATCACTGATGATATAGTAAATTGAAGCCGCTGGCATAAAAACCAATCCCACTATAGACGCCTATGGGAATGTCTTTTATCACGCCAAATTTATCATTGTACTCGCTAGGGTTTCCGCTTTTACTTTGGTCTTAAAACTCAACGACCTATCCAATAGCATTATAGAAGACGCCAGTTCTCCTTACGCAATGAATGGCAGGAGCATTGAACATCTTAAAACTCAACGACATATCCAAGAGCAATATATAAGACGGAAGATCTACTTAAGAATTGAATGGCAAGCGCAATGAAGGTCCTAAACTCAACGTCAGATCCAAGAGAAGTATATAAGACGGAAGTTCTAATTATGAATTGAATGGCAGGAGCAGTGAAAATCTTAAAACTCAAAGACATATCCAAGAGTACTATATAAGACGCGAGTTCTACTTACGAATTTAATAGCAAGAGCAGAGAAGGTCTTTTAACTCAACGACATATCAAAGAGCGTTATATAAGACGCGTGTTCTACTTAAGAATTGAATTGCAAGTGAAAGACCTAAGCTCAACGACAGATCAAAGAGAATTATATAAGACGGAAGTTCTACTTACGCATTGAATGGCAAGAGCATTGAACACTTTAAAAGTCAATGACATATCCAAGAGCGTTATATAAGACGCCTTTTCTACTTAAAAATTGAATGGCAAGCGCATTGAAGGTCCTAAACTCAACGACAGATTCAAGAGAATTATATAAGACGGAAGTTCTAATTACAAATTGAATGACAGGAGCAGTGAAGATCTTAAAAGTCAACCATATATCCAAGAGCAATATATAAGACGGAAGTTCTACTTACGAATTTAATGACAAGAGCAGTGAAGTACTCAATAAATGTCAAAAGACTTCAAATATTGTAGATTCCTTTCTCTTATTTACCAGTTGTTTTGCTGAAAGTAAACAGAATGTTACGCCTTATGAACTAGCTGATTGGAGGGATATTTGTTAATTCGAGTCCGAACTGCACGGAAGTGATTTTTGTGGGCTCCAAATACCACAGCTGCTTCTCTTCATTTGTTGTTTTTATTTGTCTCGAAGATGCAGGGGCTTTATGTTTTGCGCACTTGTTTGTTAAAGTGGCCGCTGAGCTTACTTGGGGACCCTCGGATTTCGCCAAGCTTGCAAGTTCAGTGTTCTACAGTTCTGATCACTTCAAAGATAGCAGATTCCTTTCTCTTATTTACCAGTTGTTTGCTGAAAGTAAACAGAATGTTATGAACTAGCTGATTGGAGGGATGTTTGTTAATTCGCCTCCGAACTGCACGGAAATGATTTTTGTGGGCTCGAAATACCACAGCTGTTTCTCTTCATTTGTTGTTTTTATTTGACTCGAAGATGCAGGGACTTTATGTTTTGCGCTCTTGTTTGTTAAAGTTTGTAACGTCTCGCAGTGCTATGGCGCGTTGTTTTATTGTTGGTGACGTCAGAGCGTTACCGGAGGATCTGGGCTATTATATTAGTAATACTATCAGACGGCGCCTTGCGTACCATATTAAAATTCATCAGAGTAACGTTCATTGATTACAATTAATTCATTGAGTTGTAATCAACGTAATTGATTGATTTGTAATCTACGTAAATTGATTACAAAATTTATATTACGAAACGAATTAAATAAAAGTTAAAATCAGAACAACACTTTTAAAAACACTTTTTTATTAGCGAACTATAAGATAGGAGTGATAATTATCAAAAATACAGATGTCATAATCTAATCGTATAAGCGTGAAGCGCTGAAACCAATACCATAAGGAAATGGAGCCACAAGAAATATCATAAGGAAGAAAATTACTGTATATTAATTAAATTAAATCTACATATTAATAAATAATAATGTTTTAATAAATAATAATTTAATAATTAACAATTAATTTAATAGTTAATTAATATTAATTAATATATTAATATTATTAATTAATAGTAATTCAATAATTAATTTAATAATTTAATTAATTAAATTATTATTAAATTACAGTTAATTAATATATTAATTTATAAATAGTAATTATATTTATTAATTATAATAGTAATTATATTTATTAATTATAATAATAATTATAATAGAAATTATATAATATTAATTATATAATTTATATAATTACTATAGTAATTATAATAATAATAATATAGTTATAATAGTAATAATATAGTAATTATAATAGTAATATATTAATATAGTAATATATATAATTATAATACTTAATTATAATAGTAAATATAATTATAAATAGTAATTATATTTATATTAATTAACTATTTATAATAAATATTAATTATAAATAGTTAATTATATTATTAGTAGTTAATTAATATTTTAAATTATAATTAATTAATATTTATATTAATTATTATATTAATTATAACATATTATTAATTATAATATTAATTATTATATTAATTAATTATAATTAAATTATTATTAATTAATTAAATTATTTAATAATTTAATTAATTAATAATTTGATAGTTTTTAATAACTGAAAAATAGGCGCTAATAAAAACACGTTTTATGAGCGTACTATGGCGTAGGAATGATAATTATCAAGAATATAAAGGTAAAAAACAAATCGTAAAAGCACGAGGCGCTGAAAACAATACCATAAGGAAATTGAATCACAATTAGTCATTGGAACTGAGTCATAAGGAAGAAAATTACTATATGTTCATTAAAATAAAAATATATTATTTATGCGATTGAAATTTCGGCTTACTTGGAATATTTCTGACAACATATCATGCATTAACGATTTGTGTTGATTTCCAGATTTTTTATATAATTTCTTTTACTGTAATAAAAGTGCTTAGTAAAACTTTCATATTATTGAATACTAGTCGCCTTTGGCGACCAGCTTGACCGCCGGAAATAAAATTTCAACTGAATCTCTTATTCTTAATTGCATTAACATAATTCATGGTTCCCTTAACAAAGTAGTTTTAAACTTCAAATTGCTATACCAGTATTCTTTTTGTAGCCTTGTACTTGTTCTGTTCCTTGTCTATATTATCGTAAAATACGCATTTGATTTCAGCATTAAATAAGCGCGGCACATTTTACGTCCAAAAGTATTATAATTGGATCAAAACACGCCGTAAAAATTAAAACATGACAATAAAACAAAACATGATAATCTATCAGTTTACTGGATATTATATCATTATATACTTACGATCTTGAAGACTCTCTTTACAAATTTCACAGAAAAATTGTTGAAATGAAAGAAGGTAAAATCCAGTAAGATATTTTCTTAGCTTTCAAAATGAAAGAGAAACACGCAATTAAATATTTGTTTAAACGATGAAAACGGTTTGAAATGCGTTGCAACAATGAAAAGTTAGCAAAGTAACAAAGAAATGCGCACCCCCGCACCCATACTTAATTAAAACTTATTGGCATACTTTCTTTAAAAATCTTAGGTCAGAAATCAAAGAACATACGAAATTTAAAAAGAGGAAAACAAAATTGAGTTTATTCACTTTATTACAGTATTAGAATGTAAAAAAATTCAAAAGCATATAATTTTTATTGAGAAGGTAGAAATTCTTATCAAACAACCAAAAGTTGCGTTTTCTGTACTAAATTTTGGATACGTAATCTCTTACTTTGCAAACGTTCCGCAACAATTATTTTCTGAAAATAAATTTTCAACGATCTGTAAAAAATTTTTTTTAAACATTTTAAATTTTAAACATTTTAAACATATATAAATACATACTAACTATAATAATGAACATACTAAAAATCTCCGGTCATGGGGGGAGAGCTCGCACCGGCATCTTGGATTTCTTCCCCCTTTTTTAGTTTTTTCTGAATATCTCGAAAACTGTACAGTTCACAAATTATAATTGATTTTTCAAATTGAAGATCGTAAAATTCCCTACAAATAAATACTTTTAATTTCTTTTTAGATTTGATAGCTTCCCAGATAATTTGTCTCAAAGTTTGCCGCTATCTTGGATATCATCCCCCTTTTTTTCTTGAATATTTCGAAAACTATTCAATTTTCAAATTACTTGTGATTTAACAAATTAAAGAAATTACAATTTTCTCCCTATAACTATATGCTCTTATTTTCCTACTACCTTATATAATTTTTGAGATAATTGGTCCCAAAGTGGATGAATTTGTAAAATATCTTAGGTGAATGTCTAATGAACGAAGAGTTTAAAAAAAACATTAAATCATACAGTTTTGAAAATTGGTACGCATGCTCGTGAGAGGTTTCCGATTAGTGTTCCTTAAACATCAATAGTTCAACTATTGATAGTTTCAAAACTATCGGTAGCATCGATAGTTTTCTTTCCGGCGATACTATCGATAGGTGTTCTTCCAGTCGATAGTGTTTTCTTCCCGGCCTTTACTGTCAATAGGTGTTCTTCCAGTCCATAGTTTAGAAACTACCGATACTATCGATAGTTCCAGTCGATAGTTTTGAAACTATCGATAGTTCCAGTCGATAGTTTTAAAACTAGCGACTGAAAATGCACCTATCGATAGTATTGCCCGGAGAAAGCTATCGATAGTTTTGAGAAAGTCGGTACGATCGATTGTTTCAATCGATAGTTCCGGAAACCCGATACTATCAACTTGGCTTCGATGGTATCGATAGCCTATCCATGTTTAAGGAACACTACTCCCGATGAACATACTAAAATGCATTCTTCATATGCCATTCTTGGACAAAGCGCCAAAGTCGCCTACATATTTCTTATATTTACTTCTGCAGAAATAATTAAAAGAAACATTACCATTTTGCAATTATTTTAAATTCATAAATAAGTTCGCTTTACTGAATTCAGTCATTAAACAAAATTCGACGGGAGGCTGTCTCTGCGAAACGGCCGCTGGGATTGAGGGGAGTAGACTTATTTACCTTACTCGACTGTGTCTTTTTTTGACTAAAGTAGCTGTAAGTGATTATTAACTCCATAGTCTGTAGTGACTATTAGTCTAGTGTGACTATGTGACTATCTATGTAAACTTCTTCGTGATTTTCTCCAACTTAGCAACTCGACTGTGACTAAACCGTAATCACAAATTCTAAAATTATTTTTGCAATCTTCAATGTGTTCTTTCTCTGTTAAATGAAACTAAAACCAAGTCTCTATGTTATTTGGTTGCGGAGCTATAAGCGTTTAACTTTAGCACGAAATTCGACGTAATTCAACAATTCTTGAGTTATATTTCGCACGATCGATGAATGAATTGCTTTAATCTGCATTCGCGAGCATCGGTCGCTGTGAAGTCATCAAATTTTTCGTGATTTCACCAACTTTGCAGTTCGACTTTGACTAAATCGCAAATCCAAATTCTAAAATTATTTTTGCGATCTTCAATGTCTACCTTTCTCTGTTAAATGAAAGTACAACCAAAT
Organism: Araneus ventricosus; assembly: GCA_013235015.1. NCBI lineage: Eukaryota > Metazoa > Arthropoda > Arachnida > Araneae > Araneidae > Araneus > Araneus ventricosus. Next base: position 6,682 of record BGPR01041275.1, on the reverse strand, counting down.
CTCTATGTTATTTGGTTGAGGAGCTATAAGCGTTTAACTTGAGCGCGAAAAGCGTCATAATTTTTTCCTTTCCCGACACACCATTAGACTACTATGGAGAGACGTATGTCTACGTCAAAATTGTTTTTCGAAACGTAAATCTTAAAGCTGATCATTACAGTGATTTTAGCTTTGCGATTTAAATTCTTTTGAATTATAACTTACACTTTTTATATTGAATTTGAGTGGTCTTTTTTATACCTTTATATTGTTGGCTTCTTCGTATTTAAACATGAAAGAAGCAACATGAACTTGTTTGACGTATAAAATAATAAACTGTGAAGACTCCATTTAAAACGATTTCTTTCTTTCTTTTCTAGAAGAATCTATTTGCATCGGAAAAATCAACACAATTCTAAAAACCTACTTTTTTCTACCGTTGCCACAAAAATATAATACGATAAACAAAAGTAAATATGATAATAAATAAATGCTTTAAATAAAAAGAAAACGATATTTACAAACAAATATTAAATGCTGCGTGAACTATAATTCAGCCACTACAATATATTTTTATTATTTATTATTATAAAGTTTTGAATTTATTACCTATCCAGTTTAATTGCGGCAACAGATTTAGTCACTATTTATTTATGAATATTGCTGAAAGATATATTATTTTCTATATATATTCTTAATATACGAAAGAAGTACATTCTTCATCTAATTCGAAGATTGATAAGGAATACAAGATCGGAATATCATCGTTACAAGAACACGTAAGTAAATATGAAATAAAAATTTTAATTGTGGTTGATTAAGCATATTTAGAACATGAGAATACGGTGCGCCGCCAAACTCGCCATAATTGCGCCAATCGTTAAAAAAATCATTAAAAAGTTAAGGATAATTACCTTATTTGACGAATAATTAACTAAGAGAAATTTTATTTTGGCGACCGCACCGCATTCTTAAGTCTAGTTGAAATATCATAAATAGAGTGAGGCGGTTTGGGACGGTCTAAAGACAGTCTGAGGCAGTTGGCATCTTTTGGGGAAGGCGAGGTTCTGAAATAAGCACGTAGGGGTCCAGTTATCCTTGTCAGTTGGGTCAGCCTATTTCTGTGCGCTTTAAGGGAAGAAACTATAATAAATAACGCAACAGTTTTTTTTAAGTTTTGCGATCGTCAAATAAAATTGACTTTTAGATCTTGAGGTTTAAATCTAGAAGTTGGTACACACTCTTAAAATGGCGCCAAGTCGCCAAAGCTGATACAGGTAATACCTGCGTATAGCTTTGGCGACTTGGCTCCAATGATATGCGGCGGTCAACGTCTTGCTTTGGGGATTTGGCAGCGTTTTAAGAGTGTGCACCAACTTCTAGATTTCAACCGATCTTGATTAATCTCCACCTTTTAGACCACTGAAAATAGGGTTGAAAGATCAGAATAACAAAATAAGGCCAAAAATGGCCAGATTTGGCAAACTGATTGAAAACGTCATTTGCTGTTAGAAAAACAGCTATCCGTCATGAAAACGAATCCCACTTGATAGGCCTGTTCTATTATTAAACTAAAATTTAAGTGAAAGAAATTAGAAACATCCTATTAAGCCTGTTCTTCTGTGCCTAAAACCTGTTCTATTCAGGAGCTGTTTCGTCTGACAGTTCACTATATATCATTCGAAATGTGTAATATCAAAAATTAATTAAAAAACAGTAGAATAAGTAATTAAAATTGTTCTAAAAGTCATTAACAAAAATAAAACCAAAAATGGCCAAATGAAAATTTCTAAGGCCAAGGGCTTTGAAAAAAGGTGAAATTTCCATAATTTGGCAATAAAAAGGCCAATATGGCGACCCTTACTGAAAGTCTAACAAATGAATTTTTTGAATTGCCTCTGTCAGACGGCCGTCCTTTCTTTGAAAACTGTAATTTAGAAATTGAATAACCTAGATGGATGGAGTTATTATGCAGTATTGAGTGTATATTTATAACAACTTTTGACGTCATCCGTTTTGAGGAAATTGTTTATTGGTGAGCCGATGACCATTAGGGTGTGTCGAAAAAGTGGAATTTTGGAGTCGCGAACTATAATAGGCGTCAAAAGTTGTGTACTAACAAGCTAATCAACGGAAAAATATTAAAAAAGAATAAGGAGTTGAATCTTCAGTTTACGAAAAGAGCCTAAAGTTTGGAAAAATAATCCAACTTACTCTTACGCTAAAATTATGCAAGTTATGGTTTTCGGTTTCTAATAGTGTTTAAAATAGAAAATTCGGGTCTGTTCGAAGTTAGCAATTTCGGTTACTATTCCGAAGTTAGTTAAGTTCGGTTTCTAATAGTCTCTAAGTAAGCTTTAGTTGCCTGATGACAGAAAAAATTGTATTTGAAAGCCATGCGCAACATCTTGATTTCTCTCAAAAGGCCTGAAGTTTTAGAATTTAGGTGAAAAATTTACCGTTTTGCAAATAGATGCACTATTTTACTAATTATAATAACTGAGATAAACACTGCGACTGAGCATATTTATGACTGAAATCCTTAAGGGGACATACGACTGTTGAACCTCGAAAATTTTCGATTGTATGAAAAAAAAATATTATTCCCATGTCTTTTCTGAACAATTTAGAACAATCCGAGTTAAAAAATTATTGGTACTTACGTATTAACGCCACCGCAGCTACAGATTTGGCGGTTTTTAAGTGTCGCCAATTTGGCGGTTTCTGTACTTACGTATTATCGCCAACGCAGCTGCAGATTTGGCGGTTTTTAAGTATTAACGCCAATGCAGCTACAGATCTGGCGGTTTTTAAGTGCCGCCAATTTGGCGGTTTTTGTACTTACGCCAATCTCTTTATTGGCGCATTACCGCCAGTCTGTAGCTGCGGTGGCGTTAATACGTAAGTACCCTATAATTATGAAATTTATGAAGGAAAATGTATCGGCTATTTGACGAAAACATTGAATATTGTCATAACTTTAAAGCGCTATATCTCAAAATTTGTTTTCTTTTTATATTGCGCGCACGATATCTCAAGAACTATTGAATATTTTTATATAAAAGTTTTACTGAATATGTATTGTGCTATGTTCTACAAATTGAACCATATTTTTGTACATATTTTCTCCAAAGAAGTTTTTTCGGGGCGTTAGAAAAGTTGAAATTTTAGCAATTTTTAAAATTTTTAATTTAAATTGGTATATAAAATAGAAATTAAATTTAAATGTTAATAAATTGAGGTTCAGTTTCTTAAACATATTGTTTAGATTACTTTGATACCCAAAATATTGTGATTAGAACAATATTTTATCCGTAATCATTCGCGTAAGGTGACTATCTCATTTTTCTCCAAAAATTAAGGTATCCGACTGTGTTCGGAGACATTTTTTTGAAAAATAGCTTATATATATATTTTAATGTTATTTTTCAACTGCATATGTTTTAGAACTATGAAAATATTGTAAAATTAGGCTTTCAAAATAATATTTAAAAAAATCCTGAGAAATTTGAAGAAAAATGACTAAAATAATGGCCTTACACTAACAGCCATAGACAAAATCATATTCTAAATATAGATAAATCCTTGTAGGGATACATTTTTATGACAGTTATCTGTGTTATGCTCTAAAATATTCTTGTACTTATAAATAGTTTTGAGATATAGCTGAACTTAATTACTAAACTGGTAATTTTTCATAAAAAAATGCCTTTCGTTTACATTTAAGCACTTAAAAATAATACTTTATTTTAAAATTGACCTTAGTTTTTAGAGGAAAACATCAAGCATATTACAGAAAACAATATCAGAAAATTTCATAGCAATACTTGAATAACCTTTTGAGAAATCATTGATACGGTCGACAGTATTCTTCAAAAATATCATTTCTCAGAAAACGCATTTAAAGTTTTCAGGCAACATAAAATAATGCTTACAGTTCGGTAATAAAACAGCTGAAACTCCATTTGTAATTCACGTAGAGTAAAATGTGAGACAGTTTTAGAAAGCTGGTTAAACAGGCTACAAAATTAAGTCATAAAAAGTCTTTTGATAATTTCATCGAAAACGACGATTTTAAACCAGTCGGATGTCTTAAACCCATATTTATTACTCTCTCAAAAAAATACATACCAATATAAAGGTTTGAAAATGTGTGTGCTATAAGAGAGAGAGAACAGATATTTTTCTAGAAAAGAAGTGTGTTTGTGAATTGCCTTGTTTCAGAGATATAATGTATCGAATTTGACACTTCCTAACATTATTACCAGGTTTAAGAGTCGTATGTTCCCTTAATCGAGATAAGGCCAGCACAGTGAAGTCATTCTGACCATGATATCGTTGAACTAAATCGTCCAGTGTGTGTACTGTGAAAACAACAAGCAGGGTAACGGAAGAATGACACTTTATTCTAGAATATTCTGGAAAACACGACAAGTGTTGGTAACAGGAAAAACAGTACTAGCTCCCACAGCGGATAAAATTCCAAAGACGATCCTAGTCGATCAGCACGTTCAAAGTTCATCAACACACTGCTCTGGGATCAGAGCATTGTGCTATTTATGGTCTCCCCCACAGGCCGTGACGTCGCATGGAGTCATCTAGATAAATACGGATCTCGGCTCCTAATAGAGATATGAAGAAAATTCCATTATTTTGGGATCCTACATTTTGTCGCCAAGGTCGCGGGTGGATGGCTCCATTCCCCCGGAATTCCCATACATACCCCTGTAGAACTCTTTTCCCAAACAGAAGACGAACACTGCTGGGAAGCGACTTCCCATGCTCGTGATAATATGATGTAGTGAGCAGCATCAAGCAGAACGTCTTCTCCACTCTTTCCGCGTTTCACCGAATGATCATCGAACCAACGGGGTTCCTTTATCAGATTCAGTTAGAGGAAATAATAAACGTAAATAAAATCTGATCTTAGTAAAAACCAACCGCACCTTCCTTCATATCTGGGTACAAGAGACCCTGGACCTCTCAGTCGCTTCCGATGTCTTCCAAGTGAGAAGTGGCTGATACGGTTTTTCGTTTCTCAAATAAATTCTGAAAACGGACTAAAAATGCTTGTAAACAACATTGAGAAAGTATATCCTCCTGTCTGGTTTGACATTAAGTTGTATCTGCCATTGAAATACTATCATAAACGTACCATTTTGTTGTTCGATCAAAGAGTCATTTGTCAGATCGACATCTTTCGTTACTGTCGTTTCTGTCATCAGACAACAAAAATGACTTAAAATGACAACAAACTTAGATGCTGTTAAAAACCGAAAACCGTATATTACATAATTTTAGAGTAAAGGTAAATTTTCGTGTTTTTGACATTTTTTCAAACTTTAGGCCCTTTGTGCGAACTGAAGAATTGATTAGTATGTTAACATACAAATTTTGAGCCCTATTAGAATCGGATAATCAAAAATTTGTCTTTTTCGACCTACCATAATGCGCAATCCTTCGAAGAGCACCGCGAGTTCACGGATGAGAAGCAGCCGTATAAATAAGCTGGTTCTCGCTTCCCTGGAGGGTGCAATAATGGTGGTGTGGCTGGTTGGACCGATATCAGAAGACAGGTCGTACCCCAGTAAAACGGGGAGTCGTCGCATGAACCGCCCGTAATGGGGATTATTATGCTGGTGCTACAGAGCCTGACTATGTTGTCGCGGCGGCCGGTTTTTCATGTGTTACCCGAGTGCTACGGCAGGGTGGGGTGAGGTTCTTTTGGTCTACCCTAATGCGCCTGAAAACACTATAACTCTAAAACGCAACGAGCGATATGAATGGACCAGAGTCTACATCTGGGTCGAATTTTGGACAACATTCGCAAAAGCGGCGACTGTTTGGCGGTCTTTATTTTGGCGTACATGTGGATGCGATATAACTTAAAAACACAGCAAACTACATAAACGAAATTAGCCGTGTGATCTTTCACCTGAAGCTTTACTACGTTCGCGGACGTGAATGCGATAGCAATAATTTTCAATGCGACGAAAAATGACGTGGATTCTTTAGTCTTCATACCTATTTATATAAAATCCAATGTCTTTTTGTGTGTTTGAATCCTATACCGTTCCACACTCCTTGATGCATTCGAACGAAATTTATCATAAATATTCTTTAGCACCTAGAAGGATTAAGTTAAGGTAAGGTTTTAAGTTAAGGTAAAAGTTTTAACGTTTTTTCGCCATAACTTTGGAACCTATCATCGCACAAAAACTATTTTTGCAACATCTTAAATATAAAAATTAGAGTTTCAGCAACACCTTTCCCATTTCCCTACACCTTTTCCTCTCATTTTCAATTAATTTTGAAAATTAATTTATGTCTAAATGGTGACTTGGTAATATCCCTTCTGAAAAAGTTGCAAAAAAACTTAGCGATGGAAAATTTCCTACAAAATCCGCATCAGATTTGATTTCTATACCATCTAATTTTTGTGTATCAGTACTTTCCTGACATTAAATTTTTAAATATTTAATGCGACACGTCTTTCTAAACATTTCAAAAAAATATAAGGATAATCATTGGTTTTGTGAATAAATGAGATTATTCTTAAAAAGTTATCAGGAAATTCGATACTTTTCCGTTAGCTGGGAGCAAATGTCGCCAATTGTGAACCAAACGCAAGCCAAGTCACCAAGCCAGCAATTTTCCGTTAGCCGGGCGCAAATGTCGCCAGTTGTGAACAGCCAAGTCGCCA
>BGPR01041274.1:0-13675 GCA_013235015.1 Araneus ventricosus | reverse complement strand
ATAGAGTTTTGTGTGGGTTTTGGTAATTGATATAAAGAAACAGGGAAAATTAAATCGCTCATATAGGGTTTTACTAAAACTATTGTTTTCTATGAAGTTTCACTTTTAGATTTCATGTACTCAGTGCATCTTGCTTCATGTGTATATAAACTGGAGGCGGGCATATGAAAAAAATACGGATTCCGATCAACGCTGGGTTATCTCATTCCTTCCGTACTAAAGTCAGACAAAAAATAATTCCGGAATCGTAATTTTACAAAATAAAGATTATTTTTACGATTTTTTAAAAGTATATTTTGAAGTCCTTACGCGGACGGAATGATTGAACCTCTCTTTTCTCCTTATTTATTTAGGATAGAATGTTGGGCATGTTTCACATGACCTCACTTTTTCTCTCCGTCAAGGAATGACGCATTATTCGAGATAGTCCGTGCAACGCCGGGTCACATAGCTAGTCTACACTATTAAAATCCGATTGTATGTATGTATGTTTATATGTCCGGCTATCTACTCACGAACCGCCGAAAAGAGAAGAGCGCGGAAGGTACCAAAAGATGGGAAATAATCTAGGGAAGCCATTTCGGCCGTTTAAATTCCTAAATTTTAATTAGTGAAAAAGATATTAATTAAAAACTAATTTACAACAATTCTTTTCATTGTTTCGGATACTTTGTAACAATACTTTTCATTGTTGCAGCGAAATTCAAAATATATCTTATTGTTGAAGTTGTTTACTTTAAAGAACATTGTTACAACAACAATAAAAAAGTGACGCTGACAGAAATAAAATATGTATTGTTTGAAGTGCATAAATTCTTTTTTTATCCCGTCAAACAGAATCATTTTTACGAATTTACAGGCGTGTTTTGTTTTTGTAAAGTTATGTGCCGAAAGATATAGATTAGTTATGTTAGTGATTTTAATCATTATTTATTGATTTGATCAAGTTTAAATATTTCTGGTAGCTGCTACTTTAAGCTGATATTTGGAAGTTACTATTTTTGCTTTGTTCAATTCCCGCTTTTTCCGATACCTAAAAGAAAAAGAGGAGTTGCACGGGATGTTGTCCGTAGACAGCAGGCAATTAGAAAACGTAAAAGAAGAGTTGCTGAAACTCACGAAGAAAGAAACCGCCGATTGTCAACTATGGCACAACTTAGCCAGAAGAGAAGAACAGAAGAACAAAGAAATAGCCGATTGTCAGCCATCGTACAACATGCAAGAGAACGCCGTCTAAATGTTATGAGAAAATCACCGTCAGATACAAAATTTTTATGCAGCTAGAACTGTTCTTTACTCCTTATTTATTTAGGAGAGAATGTTGGGCATGTGTCTCGTTACCTCACTTCTTCTCTCTGCCATGGAATGACGCATTATTCGAAATAGCCCGTACAACACCAGGCCACGTACGTTTGTAATGTATCTTGCTTCATGTGTTTATGAACTGGACGCGAGAATATGAAAAAATATTTATCCCCAGCAACGCTGGTTTGTCTAAGCGTTTGTGTCACATGACATCACTTTTTCTCTCCGCCAGGGAATGACTCATTATTCGAGATACCCCGTGCAAGATATTTGGAAGTTACTATTTTTGCTTTGTTCAATTCTCGCTTTTTCCGATGCCTAAAAGAAAAGGAGGAGTTATAGTGGATGCTGCCTGTAGACAGCAGGGAATTAGAAAACGTGAGAGGAGAGTTGCTGGAACTTACGAAGAAAGAAACCGCCGATTGTCAACTATAGCACAACTTGGGCAGGACCAAAGAGCGGAAGAAACACTAAATAATAGCCGATTGACAGTAATGGCACAACATGGCCAGAAGAGAAGAGCGGAAGAAACTGAAGAACAACGAAATAGCCGATTGTCAGACATGGCACAACGCGGAAAGGAGACAAACTTTTATCATCTATCCTATTAAAATTCGAACGTCAACAGACGTATGTATGTATGTATGTACTTCTATCTTCTCACGAACCACTGAATCCTGAAACTAACCGTAAGTACCAAAATATGGAAAATAATCCAAGGAATCCATTTCGACTATTTAAATTACGAAATTGTAATTTGTTAAAAAGATATTAATTAAAAAGTCAAAATGAATGAATTGCCTCATTGGTGAATTCATTCACGGCGGATTCTGTTTTCCCTCTATTATTAGTTTTCGCATCAGATGTTGCATTTTTTTTATTTATTTAACGGAAGTTTGTATTTCTGTTTGAGCGAGCTTCTGTGTTTGTATTTATTACCAATGGACAAAAATCGTTTTGCTGCATTTTTCTTTCTTTTTTTTTGACGTACGGTGTTTCGCAACATTTACGTTTGTTGGGGGAAAATATTTATTCATTTTTATCCGGTTTTTTTCATTATTATTCAAATACGGGCAAGAGGATAATATATGTTTCTGGTGTTTAATTTATCAGTTTGGTGTACTATTAAATCATTTATCGTTTCTGTTTTTTTGTTTCGTTTTATTTTTTCTTTGCAAAACAAATATCATGCTCATCTGTTTTAATTTATAAGCATAAGAATTCTCGCGTTTTCATTCAAACCAAACTGCTTTAAGGTAGTAAAAAGGCTAGAACTGAAAGTTTTAATCCAACAAGAGAGATTTCAAAACAGATTTACGTTTGTTGGGGAAGCTTAGTGAATATATTTGTATGGAAAAAAACAGAGGCGGGCATATGAAAAAATGTGGATTCCGAGAAACGCTGTGTTATTAACTATAAGGTAATTAAAAGTTAGTATTTAAAAATTTTAAATAAACAATATAGGATTCAAAGGAATTTTTACATTTTGGGGGACGTAACGTTTACGTTAGCGACAATATGTGTAAAAAAATAAACCTGAGGCGGGCATATGAAAATTAGTAATAAAAAGACAAGATTTGAAAGAATATTTACATTTGTTGGGGAAAGTAAGTGACAATACTTGTTGAAAAATAATGGAGCCGGACGTATGAAAAAATATGGATCCCAAGGCCTCACGTGATCTCACTCCTCTCTGCCCGGGAATATCCCATTATTCAAGATTGCCCGTGCAACGCCGGGACATGCAGCTAGTTTATTATTATTGTTTGTTAATGATTTTAAATTTGATACTGTTTTGTAAAAGTATTGAAAAGTTAAACAAAGCTGTTGAAATATTAAAAGACTACAGGAATACCCGGCGTTGCCCGATCTTATTCAGGTTAAAATCATTTGGAAGAAAAGAAACCGAACAAAATTTTATTAATAATATAATGTTTATTAATATTTCTTTTGCTGAAATATTTCTCAATTATTCATAATATAATTCATAAATTATAGTACAAAAAGTTTCTTTTAATTATCATATATCAGAATATACATTATTACAATTATTTTTTCTATTGCTAGACATTTTTTTTGGTGGGGGTCATCTTATTATTTCAGGAACCCAGGACATATATCTGTCCTGGTAATTGGTTCATTTGATAAATTTCTTCCTTTGACTCACCTCCACCCAAAACAGAAAAGAGCGTGATGTGGCCCATTTCTCAGAACAGTATTTTGGTATTGTTGTTGGACAATGTGGGAGTCATTTTTAACTAAAACTTCAAAAATTAAAATGTCTGAAGCAACTATAGAGACATGCTTCGTCAAAATTGCTCCAGCCATTCTAAATAAACATTTCGAAATTTCTTATATTATTTAAAGATGAAACGTTTACAAAATCAACCAGGGCGAAAAGTCAAAAATTAAAAAATGATCCAACTAATTTAAAATAGGAGGAGAAAAACAGTTACACTATGATAAACAAAAATTAAAAAGGGAAAATCCTTCAATTAAACCCAGTGAATGCGTCAATGCAGCATTGCAACCGAGCAGTGAGAAATATTAACAAAAGAAAAATATACAAAACTATTTTAGAAAAAAGAGAGGTCAATCAAATAATCCACAGAAAGCTAACAAATTGGATGCGTTTTCAACAGGAAAATCCCATACGAGTGTATTTAATTATTTTTCGGTGTTTTCTTCACAAGCTGAAGCCTAACTGATCTAAAAAGCTTGCTCCCCTGGAACACCGAAAAAACCACGAAGAAATGCACGTATATGGATAGAAAAAACAATTAAAACAGTGTCATGAAAACCAAATATTGAAAGGAAATCACACAATCAGGACAAAAAGAAGGGAATATTCTAAAACTCATCCAAAAAAAACACGTGGTATCATTCATGTAAACACGCCCAAAAGTGCTGACACTTGACCTTCAAAGTATTGAGTACTCTATTATCAGTTTCTTTTTATGTTTCTCAAGATGTAAAAGCATCAATTTTTTATGACCGCTGAATGTTTTATAAAATTTTGGGATTGAAATATGGATAGCTATTTTATTTCCATATATACCGCCCCGTATGCAGTTCTTGCAACCAGATAACGTTAGCTGAATTTCCTCTTTCAAATTATTATTTATATTGCTTATTATATAGGGTATTAAATTGCGTTTATTTTCGCAATGTAAAACCCTAACATTCATCGAATTAAAAACCAAATATATTATATCTTTATCTATATACAGTATGCCCGCTAAAGTCCTTTGTCACCACAATAAATTTCTGAACGGCAGGAGCTATAGTCATAAAAGTCTATTCTAGGTATAGTAAAGTTACAATGCGCTAAGCAAGAAAACCGCTTACAGCGCCAACTGGCGGCAAAATTTGTAGTTAGCGTTCTTATCTCAAAACCGGTATGATATACGGGAAAAAGTCAATTACAAAGTTGTTCAGCATCTTCGATTTAGTAAGAGAAGACACCTTCCGTACAGTAATGTTAAAAATAGAAGCCGTTAAATGCATATTTGTTTGGTTCGCAAATCCCAAAATTGTAACGCGACATAACGTGGAAAAAAAGAGATAAGGAAGGACGTAATATCCGATTGGATCCGGAATTTATGGTTCCAACACAACGACGCCCCTCCGCACATTGTATCAGGTGTCCAACAGTACATTCGGGACACATTCCAGCAAAAAGTCATCGAGTATAGTGGTTGAGTAGAATAGACTCCGCGTTCAACTGAAGCGGGTTCTATTCTACACAATCCCTGTACCTATTGGACTTTTTTGTGGGGATACATCAAACAGAGAGTCTATGCAACCCCTCCACCAACATTGCAAGAATTTCGAAACCGTAATACGGATGATTGTGCCAGCGTGTAACCTGCCATGTTGTACAATGCGCAGCGGGAAGTGCAGTTCGTGTCCAGATGTGTATTTTTGCTGAAGGAAACCATTTTGAACATGACAGATAGATGACCCTCATTTCCAGCAAGTGCAGTTTTATTCAACGCGATGAAACAAATGTGCGTTTTGCACTTATCATTTGTATCATTTTTGTGCGCAAGATGCTTTGTTGTAATAAATCGATGATGCTGAACAACTTTGTAATTGGCTTTTTTCCCGTATTTCGTACCGTTTTTGAGATAAAAACGCTAACTCCGAATTTTGCCCCCAGGTTGCTTTGTAAGCGGGTTTTTTGACAACTTTACTATACCTATACCCAACTTTTATGACTATAGCTCTTGTCGTTCAGAAATTATTGGGATGAAAACGGGCTTTAGAGGGCACACTGTATTTAAAATAATATGGTAAAACCTTCTGACAGTTCACGAGCCCCAACCACTGGACAGTTTTCGACCATTTTTATATGATATGAAATCTTATGGTGTCTAGATATGTCATCAAGGGTCGCCTCTCCCCCAATTTTTGAACGCAATCGGAAAAACATTCTCAGCCATACATTTTCTATATGGGAAAACATTTAGACAGTTCGTCAGCCACAACCACCCGACGGATTTCGACAATTTTTATTTCATGCTAAATCTTTTGATTCTAGATATGTCATCCAGGGTCACCTGCCCCATAACTTCCATTTTCGAAAGAAACCGAAAAAAAACATATAGAATGAATGGTGGAGAAATGTTTTTCGATTTCGTTCGAAAATGGAGGCAATGGGGCAGGTGACCCTGGATGACATATCTAGATTCATAAGATTTAATATGAAATAAAAATTATAGAAATCCGTCGATTGGTTGTGCCTGGCTAACTGTCTGAATTATTTACCCTATTATTTTAAATATATAGATCCCAACACTTCCATCCAATTGGCGTGGCAAAAATAATTGTAAAATACCTATTGTGGATGACGGAAACTCTTTATTTATGCATTTTATAGATATCATTCTGTGTTTATATATCTGAAGACATTCATGCCGAAATTCGTGAGAAAGTTATACAAAACGTTACAACTAGATGAGGTTTATTAAAAGATTTTGCAATTTAAAAGGAATCTCTTGTCTGTAGAGAATATTGTAACAAAATTGTCTTGTGGGTGTAAGTGAATGCAATCCAATAAGCAGGATTTAAAAAATAAAGCTCTTTGTTTTACAAATATTCGAAGCAAAGGAACGCAGCGCAAGTATTAACACAGCACAAGTAAAAATTCACAACATATGCTACCAATAAATCTCAACACAGCTCTCAAAGGTTTCTTGTTAGCTCAGCAGCTTGCTTGCTGATCAAATTCCAACTGACTCTTCTTGGCTTGAGAGCTTGCCTTTATACTTTTCAACAGAAAGTGACTTCATTACGTAGGAAGCGACGTAATCTCTAGAAAGTTAATGAAACCAGTAGAAATAGGTTGAAAGTTCGAGGTTCTTCTAGTGAATTCTTTTTGTCGCCAACTTTGCCGCCAAATTGCCAAGTTTGTCGCCAAGTTTAGCATCTCAGAGAAAACGACTTTATAGCTTTGTAGCAATATGAAATCTGCTATGGTTTTGTGGTCTATTCCACAGAACTTCAAGCACTATTTAAAACTGAAAAAAGTAGTGGCTGACAGCCTACAAGCAGCGAGGTGCCTGTGACAATGCTGAATAAAGTGGGCGCTGGCAGCGAAACCAACGGAGGTCGGCTAGTAAAATATAATTTTTGCCTAAAAATGAAACATATTAATGTGTTACATATATCTAAACTTTAAAGATGAATTAATAAATTTTGGTTTTCTTTATAACTCTTGCATAGTATGTATTACTGTTCGATCAACGAAAATTGATTCCGGCCTGCAAGATACCTATGTAAAAATTTGAAACGAGCGCAAAGTGCTATATTGTTACAAAATATTTACTTATTTTAAGTTCTAAATATTTTATAGAAAAGAAGTTCTGATATTCGTCCAGTCTAAGCGCTGCACAGTGTGATATTTTCGTTATCTAGAGGGACAAAATTATTTTGTCCAAACTCAGTGGGCTAAACAAACGGTTAAGGTTTTTTTTATGAGATATAAAAAAATAATATCATGACGATATTATTTTTAATTTTAAAATTTTTTTATTCTTTCACTTTCTACATCTGAATAGGCACCATTGTTATACTAAACAAACTTTCGTTAGAGTAATTTTTCGCTTAAAATATACGCATCTATTTTTTTGTTCCGCCCCATCACAATCCCACATCACAATTATGACCAGAATTTTCAAGTTTCTTATAGAGGTTATAAACCTCTTCTTGTACTTTGCGCAATAGCGTAATATTGTGATCTATTAGAGATCGAAATTTTATATCTGAGATGTTTACGGTTGTATTAACGTCACTCGGATGGCACAACTTTGTTTGCTTTTTTAATTTTATGATAAGCAGGATATATGCTCTTTTTGTTATTTTTGCTGCCGTATTGCAATATATTGATATGTAGACCAATTCGCTTAGACAATCAAAGTCAGCTTTTTGTCTTTTAAATACTACTTTGTTTTGGTCTTAAACAAGTAATATAAAAAAATTAAGTCAATTCCTACTTAGGTCAACAAAGAAAAATTTTATTTTAGAAATTTTTTCTCCCACATAAAACTAAAATTAATTAATTAAATTTAATTTTAAATTTAATTAATGAATTAATATTTGAAAAAACTGTATTAATATCAAGTGTCATCCACTACAAATTTTAAAAAATGTATTTGAACATGAGTGGATGAATAAAAAATATTTTATTAACGATTGAAAAATTGAACAAGATATATAAATATATATAGAGAGAGTATGAACTAATAGTAGGATTTAAAAAAAATAGACCTAAGTTTATCCATTCAAACGTGGAACAAAGCATTTTTGGATCAATTGCCAACAAGACATATTTTTCAGAATATAAATGAAGTGCAAAAATGATATGTCTTGAGTAAATCTCAAGACCCGGACGTGATTTGAACACGCAGCCTTCTGACATGGAGTCAGACGCGCTACCGTTGCGCCACCGAGTCCCGTTCTGCAACTCTTATCCCTACACCATGGTCGTAGCCTGTGCGAGGCTCTAATAAATAAAATTAATTAATTTAATTTAATTAATGAATTAATATTTGAAAAAACTGTATTAACATCACGTGTCATCCACTACAAGTTTAAAAAATGTATTTGAACTTGAGTGGATGAATAAAAAGTATTTTATTAACGATTGAAAATTTGAACAAGATATATAAATAAATATATATATAGGGAGAGTGTGAACTAATAGTAGAAATTAAAAAGGCTTCCTCGCTTTTATTTATTGTAGTACCTCTCGTGCTAGACAAATGGTGCAATTTATTTACAAATGCTGCTGAATCTTCTTTGCCTTCTTCTATTTCTTCCGGTTCTTCTAATCAATCCAGGATATGGAGCAGTTTCTATACTTCATGCGGCAATGTGAGAAAATTATATGAAGCCATCTAACCACGAAAAATTTGTTCTTAGGACGCATTCAGTGTGGCTGCTCAACTTCGACCATTTTTGTTCAAATTTTTCGCTAACTCATATAATTATAACTTTTAAATTTAAACTGTCTTCTGATAGAAACGGGGTACATATATGATTGAACAAAGCACCTATTCTTGATTATTTGGCTTTAGCAAACAAAACGTCTAAAACATTTCGGAGCAACATTTCAGTAGTCATTTGTAATAAAGGAAAACTTCTATGATTTTCGCAAATATTCGCATTTAAACTCAAGTATTTCGTATAGGTTAAAAGTAATTCTGTGAGAAAAACACAATTACACTTTGATATAATGCTGTATAGTATACTAAAAAATTGACTTAGGAATTTTTCTCGATCGGAAAAAACTACGATCAATTCTTTTAGTGGTCATAATTAAATTAAAGCACATATTAAAGCAAAATCTTATACAAACTGGACTTGATACTTCTGCAAAAATAATAATAACACTCAACCACTAATAGCGCAGAGAAACACAGCGTATTCATCAAGTCAACTCAGAAGAATAAAACGAACGCTTAGAACACTTGTCAAGTAGAGCACAGGTCCGACACTTTTTGATATTGCTCGGCGCGGTTTCTTTCAATATAAACCTTAGTTCCAGGTAATATGGTTTATTCCCTTTAAAAAAAACACAATTTTTCCTGCGTAGACAGGGAAGAAAATTCACATTTCTCCCTCTAGATTACGAATATACCACACTGTGCGATGGTACAAATTCAGCAACTCTTCCCAGATTTCCTGGCGGACATTGCGTTGTCTTGAAGTTGGAAAAAAAATACTTACTAATACCAAATCAGGCTACAGATAAACAATCATCAATCTCCTCACTATCAAGAATGGCCGAAACAGTCAGACAAATTTCTAAGATGCCCTGGGTCGGGAGAAATATCGAAAGTCAAACGGATTTTCACAATCTGCACGAACACATTCAAAAGTTTGATAAGTGGTACTTACAAAGAATTGAAGAAAATATTTACTTCCATTAGCTTGAGAATATAATTGGAGATAAAACATTACATGAGACATTAATAAAGAGAAAAATATTTTCACATTAGCATACCTAAGAATATATACAAGTAGACATTACCTGGATTTTGGAAAATATAGAATATTTACATGTCCTTTTTAAAATAATATCGAAGAAACATCCTAGACTGAAATCATGTCAAAAAAATGCCAGAGACAATTCTTTTTAATTGTTTTGATTGTGTTGTAATAGCCAATAAGTACCTAATAAGCACTTAGTGACAGACCTTGCAAAAAGGTAACATAATAATGCTTAAAATTAATACAAAGGCAGAAAATATATAAAAAGCTAGCTGTGTGGCCCGGCGTTGCACAGGCTATCTCGAATAATGCATCATTCCCTGACGGAAAGAAGTGAGGTAACGTGACACATGCCCAATATTCTCTCTTAAATAAATAAGGCGAAAAGAGCTGATCAAACATTCTAGCCACGAAAACGTGTCAAAATGGACTATTTAAAAAAATACAAAAATATTTGTTATTTTGTAAAAAAAGATTATTCCGTGTCCTAGCGAAATGAAAGGTATATCTCAGAGGTTCCCAACCCTTATTCCCTCGCGCACCTCTTGATTAATTTTTGACATATCCTCCCCCACTGTCTATGCTAAAAAGTTTTTATCAATAATTATAATGGCTTAGAATAGCTTAAAAGTTAAATAACTCGGATTTGACATTTGCCTGGAAAACATCTGCTCGACTTATTTTATTTTTTATTGCATTTTTACAATAGTATTAGTTTAACGCCAAAACAAATGAAATCTGTATTGTAATAATTTTGCATTTACTTATAAGGATTGCTTATAAATACACTCTGTATTAATCAACTATTAAAGTGGTATAGTTATTAAATACCAAGGGACTTGGAGAAACAAAGTTCTATAACTTTTTTAATCCCTTATGTTTTCTTGTTTCCGCCATGAACAACTTTATTTCGCGTACCCCAAAATGGTCCTTTGCGTAACACCAGGGGAATGCGTACCACAGGTTGGGAATCTCTGGTCTATCTAATTGTAGTCTAGCTGTATGGCCCGGCGGCATATAGACATACTGTACTACAGCAGAGCACCATTGTAACTTTGCAGGGCTCTGATTGTACATGCGAATCTCACGTCACTCTTCTGCACATCGCATCAACAGTGAGACATTCGTATCTTGTTTATAGTTCTTAAAACTCTAAAAACTAATTTTTTCTCCAAGATATTGCCTGAATTTGTTTTCAAAAGGTGAATTTTTCTTCTTCTTGATTTAATGTTGTTCGATTTGCTTTAAATTCTTTCTTTGTGAATGTATTGTCATGTATTCCCCCCACCCCTTTTGAATATCGTCATGTTTTAAAAATGTGTAACAGATGGCAGGCAGCACGGTAGCTTTCACACTTATAGAAATAACTAATACATTTATAGTTAATTTCTCTAATATTTTTTTTCTCTTTATTCTAAGAACTTTCAAAGCTAAAACTGCTTTCAAAATTCTTTTTAAATTTTACTTCAAAATTTAATTTTAATAACTTTTTACAAAACTCAATGTTGGTTAAAAAATACTAAATTTTGGTTGAATCATTGAAATACGTTTTTCAACCTTTTACTGAAATAAGTTTTTTTTAACAACCTTCCTTTTTCATAAGTCGTAATCGAGTGTCATAATAAAAGATTGGTTCAATTTACTTTTTTAACTCCTGTTACAAAATCTTGATGAGCAATCTTGTTAGAGATCTTGATAATTTTTTTTCATCTGAACCATGTAAAGAATATTTAAGACACACGTTTTATTTTGAACCATTTCCAAAGATTGCAGTTGGCAATATTTTTTTATCTGTTGCTGTATTAATCAGACAGTGAAATCATGCTAAGTATTTCGTTTGCATGAGTTTGTGAGAAAGTCAAGAGAATACATATCAACCATTATTGAAAATAAAATGAAAGGAGATAAAATAAATTTTTATAGTTGTTTTGAGCAAAAATCTTGTATAATACAAGAAATTACACTACAAATTGTGTGAACATAGATTCAATTCATAAATTTCCATAGGAAATTGAGATTTGCATAATAACAGTATTTGTTCCTTTGGTTTATGACAGATAATATCTTAATTAAATTTTAAAATATTGAGTTTTGAAATTAAAAATGTAATAAAAATTCAATAATCATTTTAAAGATTAATACAAAAACAATTTACACTCGAGTATAGACTAAAAAGCAATGTAGCAAAACACAAGAGAACTAGAATAATATGTGATCAACGAAATTTTTATTTAAAATAAAAAAATATTTTTTCAAATTTAAAAAGAAAAATCATTAGGTAGTTACTATGAATAAATACTGAATTACCGTAGTATACATTCGATACCAAAATCAGAAAAAAATTTGAGATAGCAAGGTAACCTCAAAAAACATAAAAGTAACACAAAATAAAATGATATGGAATGTTGTCAAAAATTTAGAATCATGATAGAGCAGAATGTCTGAAAATAGAAAAGATTTAATTGTTTTATACAAACATTAATCAAATCCACGCACTACATTATTTCACTTATGAGTCCGGAATTGTATGATATATAAGGATATTTTAGAAACTAGAAAATCAACCGTCATGGTATGACGGGTCAAATTGCCGCTCCATTCGAGAGATTTCCCGTCAAATTTAACGTGTTTAAATAGATATATATGCGAGATAAATTTCTTAAAATTGATTGAAAAAAAAATAAACCATTTATTTTATGACAGGATATATATTTTTTATTTACTTATTTCTTTATCAAAAAACCTCTTGGCGAACAAATTCCGTGTGAAGTAGTTTTCGTTGTTTTAACTATTTTATTATATTCACTAACCATGAAATTCTCAGCTTGTCAAACGTCTTAGGTCAAAAGTTGAAATTTCAAAGGAAGCTGTTTCGAAATCTAATCAAAACAAAGCTACTTCTGCTTGTCAAAGTTGGCCAAAAAAATATTTCGAAATTATATCTCACGATTTCAATAAATAATCAGATGCAACTGGCGTCCAATACTATATCACGAGCATGATATACCACTGACTGATTTATTATTTTCTATTAAATAAACGGAAATAAGTGGTAAAATATATGTGATGAATATAATTTAAAATTTCTCGTGAACATATTGATTACATCGAGATAAAATTTTATATAAATCGATAGCAAATTTTATTTCACTATTTTAGAGTTATTAAATTTGAAAGTTAGGGACGACAATTACTCTTTAAATTTAAAGTTCTGAAATTTAGGTTCTCTAACAATCAAATAATGCTATTTAACGTCTCGCAATTATGGCACGAGTTTTATTGTTGTAGCATCAGAGCGTTGACCGAGAGACAGATCTGGACTATTATATTAGTAATGTTGTTGCATTTATTTTATGTTGGGAATCAAATAGTATGACATGTTAGTTTGATACATTGAATTTGGTCATTGAAGCATTAATTTTTAAGGGTAGAATGTGGATATTAGGTTATAACGCCAGAAATTTAGCATTTGGTTACTTAATTTATATTTTTGAAAGGCAGTGTTTCCCCCTTTCCTTGAGTTCTAGTTCTCATGTGTTTTTACTACATTGACTTTTTGTCTATACTCGGTGTAAAATTGTTTTTTGTATTAATTTTTTTAAATGTTATTGAACGATTTTTTATTCATTTTTATTCAGAAACTCACATATTTTGAAATTTAATTAAGATATTATTCTGTCATAAACAGAAGACAAATTGTTAGTCAAATCTCGTTGACTATGGAAATTTAAATGTTACATCTATATTCACACAATTTTAGTCAGTGTAATTTCTAACATGACATTTACAAATTTTTTGCTCAAAACAACTTTTAAATAATATTTTATTCTTATTCATTTCATTTAGTAAATACGTAATCAAACGAAGTAAATGA
>BGPR01041273.1:0-13676 GCA_013235015.1 Araneus ventricosus | reverse complement strand
TGAGCCGGAGGAGGAAAATATTTCTCCTTCTTTCTGAACACCTTTTAAAATTTCATCAACTAATTCATTTACAAGTTGAATTCGCTTTCTTTCATTGTTTCGATAATATTTAACAGCAAGCACGGTTGATATTCATGTTTAACTCACCAAAGAGATTACACAAACCAAATCGGACTCGTTTGCTTTACTTCTGGAAGGTGAAATCATGTGATTCATCATTTGTTGTAGATGTTACCGAATCCTATAGCCAAATAACGGGTTTTCGGTGAGCCGCAGAAGGAAAATATTTATATAGACATGGAACGAAATCATTTTCGTTTCAGATAATCAACTTTGTGTGCTTTTGATAAAACTTTTTCTACTGCGAAAGAAAACCTATTGTGCCAAATTTTCCCTCTTCAGCCGCCAAAATTCGCCAAAGAAGAATTTTGCTTTTAGTGTCCGTTGGAAGACATTAATTAGTTCACATGTATTCACTCAAATACCCTTCTTTTTGTGCAATGGAATATCCTTAATAAGTTTCTCCCGTCCTAGTAATAAGTTTTATTAATATTTAATGATGCATTCTAAAATCATAATGTATCTCTTACTATCAATAGATCACGATGACTGCGATTTGAAGTCGTATACCAACTACGTATGGGAAAAACCTACCGGTTTAAACTGAAAACCGGTTTTTTTTCGGTTATTTTTTGTACCGGTTCAAACCGGTTATTATTATCCAAATTTCGGGGGGGGGGTCATAAGATCGGCTCTATTTTAGGTTCGACTAGACTATAAGTAAACAAGTTATAAAGCTTTGAATTCCATCATCGTACGCCAATCATCAACAACCGCTTCATCGGGGCGTCTGTTGGTTGGCGGATTACTGAAAGAGTCCTTATGAACAGATACATATTGGCCAATGGCGTGATTTCTTACAAAAACAGTACTAATAAAAAATTTTGTCTGTAAATGGCAGAATTAATTAATTAATTTTAATTTTAATTAATATTTAATTTGAATATATATTTTTAGTTAAATTTTATCATTTGTATCTATTAGTTAAATTTTATCAATTGTATCTATTATATATATAGTAACGTGGTTTCACTGCTAATTTCGTATGAAAATAAAAATAAAATCCTTTAACAGTGAATAATACTTACATGTCGTATTTAATTTTATGAAACGATCAACATAAACTTCAATACAAGAGTAGTAATGTACAGAAATGTATAGTAAAACTATAAACCTGAGTTACTTTTCGCTTTTTAGACGATGGTAGATAACAGAAACTGACGGCTGATTATTATAAACTACCTGATTATTATTGTTCTCGGATAAGTTCTGGGTTTTCGACAAACACACTTTTCATTCTACGATCCAGAATAAAAGGCGTCAATTCATCACGAAATCAGAGATGTTAAAAGCCATTGACAATGGTCTGTCAATCACTTGGGGAGAAAATGAATGACAGAAACGAGGCCCGTTTCATGTAACACTCGCGAAAAATGTATTTACCAAACAATGCAACAATAAAATAGTTTTGTTCATTATCAGTAACTGAGATAATATTAATAAGCATCTCTAGTGTGGTTTCAAATTAATAAACGCTTTAAAATTAAATATCAGATTTATTCCGTTTCTGATTTATAAAAAAATAAATGTAGCTGAACGGATTTCAAATTTATAAAAAGTTTTGGTAATGAATTTTAGGGATGGGAAAAACCTACCGGTTTTTTTTTGTTTTGGTTAACCGGTTTTTTCGGTTATTTTTTGTTCCGGTTATAACGGGTTATTTTTTTTAAATCCAAAAACCGAGCAAAAATACCGGATCGAAAAACAGGCTCGATTTTATGTTTGATTAGACTAAAATTTACCAAGTTAGGAAGCTTTGAATTTCATCATCTTAGGCCAACCAACGACAACCGCTTCCTCGAAGCGTCTGTTGGTTGGCGGATTACTGAAAGAGTCTTTATGAACAGATAAATATTGGCCAATGGATTGATTTCCTGCAAAAACAATACTAATAAAAATGTTTGTCTGCAAACGGCGTCTGTTTGCAGATAAATGCTGCTCTAAAAAATAACCTACTCCAGGCACAAAAGAAACTTGTAAAAATTTCGTTCATATACTTAGTTACATAATGGCAGATCATACGAAATGTCAAAGTATTAAAGTGTTAAAGAGAAAGTTCACTCCCTATCCAGAAGGAAAAAACCCCGAGAGTTTTAAAACTTATAATTAACAAACAAATAATATAAAAATAAAATGATTAAATTAATCATGATTTAATAAGTTTCATTTCCATCCAGGATGAAAACAGAAAACCAGTTTTCCACAGAAGTTAACAAAATTTCAAAATTAAACCGGAAATATCTCGTTGATGTTATATGCGGCAGAATAAATTTATCATTTAGACCATTGAATTTACGGTATTAATAAAAGAAACGAAATGTAAAACAAATAAGCATTCAACGATTTCAATGAAGCAATAAAGAAAAAAATTATAAAAATATGCTCATTATATTATAAAATTATTATATTATGAAATTATTATATTTTATATCGTCGTCGTTTAGCCAAAAGTCACTAAGTCCACAAACACATTTTGACGGACTGCTGCAGTGAATCAGAACTTGCAATTGATTATTTCCTGATAGAAGCCAGTTATCTTAAGATCAGTAAATCAACCATAGGAGCTAGAAATAAGTAAAATAATTTTTACTATTTATCATAATGGCACAAAATTAATCAAGTTTAAACTGATCACATCTCGAAACTATAGATTTGGACTTAGTGACTTTTGCCTAATGTGACCATACGTCCCGTTTTGAACGGGACAGTCCCGTTATCTTGTAGCCTGTGCCGTTTTCCCCAAGCACAGCTTCGGAACGCCCAAATGTCCCGTTTTGAAAATGTCCAAATGTCTCGTGAAAGAGAGTAACACACGATAACGATTTCAAAGAAGGCGGCGCCAAAAATAAAAATCCGACAATAATAGAAAATAAAAACAAAATAAGCAAATTATGAATTTTTAAATTTTTATGAAGAAAAGATGAAATTTTAACAGTTTCTTCCCATAATTTCGAACATCACTGTATATCAAATTAATGCCAATATGCGCATTTATTAAATGAATTTTAAAGAATTTGCCCCACACTATCCTAACGGATTGTATAGCGTATATTTACCGCAATGGTACTTTTAGTTGACTAATAAGAAGTGTACCAAATTTCATCAAAATTGCCCTAGCCGCCGAAATCGCCAATCGGCCCATTTGTTGCATGTATTTTGGAGACTTTGTCCCACCCTAACCCGAGGGCTTGAGCAAGGTCTTATTAACCCCTACAGTACTCCAAGTCATATAGTAAAGAACATGTGTACCAAATTTCATCAAAATCGCCAAGCGAGTCAATCGGCCTATTTGTTGCACATATTTTGGAGACTTTGTCCCATCCTACACTGAGGGACTGTGTTAGGGCTAATTTACCCCTCCTATACTTCAAGTGGGTAATGAGGAACATGTGTGACAAGTTTCATCAAAATCCCTTTAGCCGTTCGGAAGTAATGCTGGAAAAACATACAGACGTTGAGTTTTATATAAAAAGATTGACGTCCCATTTTATAGGAACACTTGGGCTATTTTGGGACTAACCTCGTCATTTTGAACCGCGGTCAGATGACAAGGACAACACCCGAGTTGGCACGCCCCCTTCTCCAAAGTTCCACACCACTCCAGCGGGAGGACGTTTGGCCACTACATATAATTTTAACGTGCAACAGGCCCCATAAAAGGAGGATCTTCTATGGAACCGGGTTTCGAACTTGGAACCCTGCGGCCACGAAGCCGAGCCTTAACACTAGGCCACCGCGGCCATTTAAATTTTGAGTCAGACTTGAAAGCAGTTTTTAGGAAGAAAAGGGCGAGTTTGTTCAATTATTTATCAATTCATTTACTAGCATTTAACAAATATATAAATAAATACAATTCTAAGAATATGTTTCTTTTTGGAATTTCACATAATTTTAGATTTTGAAAGTGTTTTTGAATTTTGCATTACGTCCCTAAATAGGGATACTAGACTTAGGAGAGCACTCAAGAAATATTTTTGAGGTAGGATCGTGTTTTATTACTTTCCAGTTGATTTCTCGACGTGTAATCTTTAAAAAAGGTGTTTAGTAGGTTTTACCCGAGGTCAATATTGTCTCGAGAATAAGTTAACGCATGTGTAGAAAATGGAAAAGAGGGGACAGTGGCTGTCCCGTTGGGACATGTAGTTGCCATTGTCCGCTCCTTCCGCTATTGAAAAAATTATTACCTACTATCTATACTATTGAAACCAGCGGGAGTGGTCTCCCCTAAACTTTTTCGTATACTCCTAACACATGTGGAGAAAAAATAAGCTAAAAGGCAGTAAAACGAACACGCATCCCTAACACAGTGGAGAAAAAAAGCTTGGGAGTCGGAAGCTTGGAGGCGAAAGGCGTGGGTAGAAGCGGAAAGGATTAGCGCAAGTGAATCGCGCAAATACGCAATAACGGCCTCCCGTCATTGCATGATGAGAAAAGACAAATAGGCGATTTGAACAACTTTTTTCCGACTGATTGAAACGAAAATCGGCACGGATCTACAATTGATGTTAGCAAGCCTCATACAAATTTTCATCTATCAAAGCCGTAAGGTTTACGAGTTATAATGTTTAGAAGTATGCGATTATAAAGACCGACAGACAGTCAACCCTTTGACGGAGTTCGCCAAAATTTGATACGGACCTACATTCATGATGATAAAACTGTGTACCAAATTCTATCCATCTAGCTATTCAAGTTTTTGAGTTATAGTGTTCACAAGACCGCAGACAGACAGACCTACCTTAGACGGATTTTGTCCAAAATTTGATAAAAAAAAAATACAAATTATGTGTTATTTCACCATACCTTCCATCTGGAGAAAGTCAGAACGAAGTTTCGGGTTCAGGGGGTTGCCATAATTTCCGAAGAGCGTCCGAAGCTACAATTTCCTTCGTAAACCGTCAAGGTCAAAAGCCAACTATGCTGACTTCAGTAAAATAAGCGAAACGCTCGGCAACACACAGTCGCAATGTGCATTTTGAACCAAATAAGCAATTTGAACACCTTTTTTTCAACGGATTGAAACGAAATTTGAGCACAGATCTATAATTAATGTTGGCAACGGTCTTACCAATTTTTATTTATCTAAGCCAAAGGGTTGAGGAGATATAATTTTTACAAGTATGCGATTATACAGACCGACAGACAGTCAACCCTGTGACGGATTTGGCCAAAATTTGATACGGACCTACATTCATGATGATAAAACTGTGTACCAAATTTTATCCATCTAGCTATTCAAATTTTTGAATTATAGTGTTGACATGAACGCGGACAGACGGACTTGCCGTAGATGGATTTTGTCCAAAATTTGATAGAAACCTACAAATGATGTGTAAAGACCACATACCAAATTTCATCCCCTTAGCTCTAATAGTTTTCGAGTTATCGTGTTCACAAACAGACAGACATAATTCCAAAATTGTGTTTTTCGGACTCGGGGAGGTCTAAAACGTGGAGATTCGTCAAAATCTCGAGTTCGAATTTTTTGACGATTACAATACTTTCTCTTTGTATACTTCGTATACGAGAAAGTAAAAATGCGACTTAAGCATCAATTAGGTAACAATCAAAATTTTCATTTGCTCCTTTCTCTTACGTATTTCAACCGAATGGCGATTTTCGTGCGAATTTGTTAACCATTTGACGCATTTGTTAAAGATTTGATTTCAAAAGTACTTAGATAAAGCTATGGTACGTTCTAAAATTAATTCATTTCATCAGGATATTAATGTCCTTTGTCTATTTGCTCAACCTTATCGTTTATATGAAGGCATCCCGGATGCCTGAATTGCATACAGTGCACTCCCGATTATCCGGGTTAATCACCGGGAGGGATCGCACGGACAATAGAAAAACACGGATAATCCGAAAACTCCTTTTTATTAAAGAAAAAATCAACATCAGTACAAAAATATAAAAATTACTTGCATTTGCACGCTGTATAACATCAAACTAGGAATTTTCCTTTTAACATTTACTGCTTAAAAAATCTGTTATGCGTCTTTGCTTCTGCTTTTTGTTCATATCTTGTCGTATATCGACACATATTTTACGAACCGCAGTAATGTCACCGCAATCAAATCCTCTTTGTCCCATATAATCTAACAACGTTTCCACAGATTGTAGAGCAGCAGAACGTGAAATTGTATTTCCCTCATTTAGTACATCTTTTGCATAAGTACTAGCTGATTCTCCATTATCAAGTTTTTGAAGGATTTCTAGTTTTTGTTTAACATTTAAAAAGATTCGTTTTCGTTTCACACCACTCGTTTTTACCAGTAAAAAATTTCACGCTACTAACTGACGATAAACAACTAAAAAACTAAAGGAACACGTGAGAAAGTGAAAGAAGACGAAGAAGTTAAAGAATGACGTGTCAGGAAGAAGCGTGTTCGTACGAGAATGAGTTAGCAGGAAGTGGATGATTCATTTCTCGGAAAATTAGGGGTTGAACCGGTAGAGATTGCACGTGGAGGAAGAAAAAAATCTATTCTTTAGTCTCCGCCGTGACGGCTCACTAGTTTAACGGAATGAATCTCTCGATAGAACATCATCATCGATTTTACATGCGTGATAAGCGAGAAAATGTTTCTCTTTAAATTTTTTTGTGAGTCCGGAATGAGCACGGATAATCCGCAAACCGGATAATCCGCGCACGGATAATGGAGAGTGTACTGTAGTTGTGGAAGTCTGACTTTTCAACCATTTGACGCATTTGTTAAAAATTCGACTTTAAAAATACTTAGATAAAGCAATGGTACGCTTAAAATAAATTCATTTCATCAGGATATTAATGTCCTCTGTCTATTTTCTCAACCTTATCGTTTATATGAAGGCATCCCGGATGTTTGAATTGCATAGATTTGCATAGCAAGTCAAGAAGGAAAATAAATTTTCGACTTCATTAAGCAATCTTTTTTCTTCTCGAATTCAATCCGATGCCTAGTGTCGGAAGATGATAGTTTTCAAGAAACCACGGCGTTTGTTTTTCCTCACAGTATCATGTTTTAAAACGCTGTAATGACATACCATCGAGAGTTGTCTTAAATGGAGCAACAAAAATTTGTTTACACGTATATATTACGCTTAATTACCGCATCGTTGAATCTCAACATGGAACCGAGAAAAAAAAAGACAGCCATAACTCCTCGTAAAGCCTTTCGTCAAAATGATTCATTCCGCGTTTCGTACGTTCGTCTGATGATTAGAGATTCAGATGTTTTTTAATTGGAGCCGTCAAGCCTCAACAAGTACCCAGTTCGGAAAAAAAAGAAACGGATTCGTTTCCTGATGATACCAGCATCAGTGTTAGGAATAGAATGTTCTCTATCTGTAGGGTTGCCATACGTCCCATATATACGGACTGTCACCGTATTTCACAGCTGAGTCCAGTATTAGTATTTGTCCCGGTTTCGAAAGACTCTCAACCAAGTTCCTGAATGGGAAGAAATAGAACGCACTATTACATATTTACAAGCAAGAAACATCGATATTGGCAGCACTGCGATTCTATTCAATTAGTTTGTACATCAGAAGATGATTTAGAGAATAATAACACCAACCAAAACTGTGAGGCTACCATGGGATTGAGCATAGAAGAGAAATGGCTGAAGTTTTTGCAGATACAAAGTATATTGATGAGAAGTCATGTCTAATGAAGCTATGCGAATACGTATTTGCCATTCCAGCTTATAATGCAAATGTGGAGAGAATGTTTTCGCTAATGTCAACTCAATGGTCAGTAAGAAACAGGTTGCCAGTGAAGACAGTTGAAGCTATAATAATAAATAATAATTATGTGAAAGAAGAAAATGATATAATTAAGAAAGTAAAATCACCTTTAAAATATACCCTGGATAAAAAGGATTAGCCTTGCATCTTTTTTATTATTCTACGTGTTCATTTTATTAGATTGTTTAGCCCCTTCGGACGAGCGCCGCATATGTGCGTTTGCGTTAGATTTCCCTCAGGACTGAGCGCCGCACATGTGCGTTTGCGCTAGATTCCCCTCAGGGCCGAGCGCCGCATATGTGCATTTGCGCTAGATTTCCCCTCAGGCCGAGCGCCGCATATGTGCGTTTGCGCTAGATTTCCCCTCAGGGCCGAGCGCCGCATATGTGCGTTTGTGCTAGATTCCCCTCAGGGCCGAGCGCCGCATATGTGCGTTACGGAGAAATTGACTCAGTGGGCCGAGTGCTGCATTTATGCGTTGGGCTTTTGGAACAAAAAGTTTTCTATCTGATGGCATTACTATTCCATGTGTCTTTCAAACGATCGGTCCCGTACATTACTGTTTCTTTCTGCGAGGTCAGATTGTAGTCGATCACGTGTTTGTGAATAATTGGATTAGAATTATTGAATTTTCGGGAGTATAAACAGAAACACGTGTTAGCAGGTGTAAAGAGAAGCACATGTTGAAGAGCTCTTTAACTCATTTTGGATTGCTTGTTTATAATTTCTCGTCTCGCTTGGGTTGGGATTTATGGGAGATATTCTGTCAAGGGTTTTATGCCTCTCACTTTTATTTCTGCAGTTATGGGTAAAGAACGCGTTATCTTTCCGAGGAAGGAATATGTAAATTTTTAAATGACCCTTCTATGGATATTTACAATTATAATGACAAAACAATAAATTATTAGAGTTTTTCAGATAGTTCTCAATATTCAGATTTTCAATTAGAATAGGATAATACTAATATATTAGTTCCAATTCCGTCATATCAGTGGAGTACTGAAATAGAAGATTTTTCATAAAGCTTTGAAGTATTAATTATTAAAACTTTTTTGGAGTATTTCATAATATTAAATATAGATATTTATTTTTTCCTATGTTTTCATACTTTGTATCAATAAACTAATATTAATTTAGGTACTTTCAATTATAGTGAAATACACTATATTTTTATTATTAAAAATCAAGTATTTTAATTAAACTTTTTATTATGAATAAAATGATAAATCTTAACGCATATTTAAAAATGGTTTCATTTCTATGTAAAGGACACTTTTTATGCATTATTAAATAACGCGCACTTTTTACGAAATTTAATGCGTGTTAGGCTTAGTGGGAGAAAATACTTAAGGGGTGCTTAAACCATATCGATTTTTTTACCTTCTCGTATATGAAGTATACAAAGAGGAAGTATTGTAATTGTCAAAAAATTCGAACTCGAGATTTTGACGAATCTCCACGTTTTAGACCTCCCTGAGACTGAAAAACACAATTTTGGAATTATGTATATCTGTGTGTCTGTATGTCCACGGTAATGCGAACGCTATAATTCAAAAACTTGAACTGCTAGATGGATAAAATTTCGTACACAGTTTTATCGTCATGAATGTAGGTCCGTATAAAATTTTGGGCCAAATCCGTCAAAAGGTTGACTGTCTGTCGGTCTGTACAAGCGCATCTCCAACGAGTCCGCTATCTCCACGCGCATGCGTATTGAACGCAATCTTCTGTGCACGATATTTATTGACTCCTGTATGGCGCTTTTTTTCATCCGATTCTCCATGCGCATGCGTACTTGGTAGCACTCTGTGCACGCGGAAGGATTGTCCTTGAGCCAAGAAAGAGTAGAAATCGGTATTCATTTAATGGGAACGAATCTTTTCGAATTTGATTTTTTACCTAAATATTTTCTGATAGTCATTGGATCTTGGGTTACAATAGGTTCGATTTTTTTTATCCACACGGGGGGAGGGGAAACAGCACCTTTTTCGAGAAGTATACGAGAAAGTTTAGGGGAGAACACTCCCGCTGGTTTATCAGAGTAAAATAAGCTAAATACGTACACACTCTATTCATGATTTATTTATTTATCATCTAAAGATCTCGTATCAGTGCTTGGCAATTACGGCAACCCATCTATCTGGGCATCGTTTGACCAGGGTCTGATTGTCCAATAGGCAAATCAGGCAACTGCCTCGGGGCCCTGCATCGCTGGAGGGGGGCGGCGATTCTTCGAGAATTTCTTGCGGTACATCCAGGGTACTCTAATCTTGCACTTTATTTTGATTTACAAGGCGCATGTACTCTAATTTTATCCAAATTAATATCAAGAATTATTTCAATTTCAGAACATAATTCTTAAGATTTTTTTCATGCTTTTAGATTCGTTTAGAAATCAGTGTGGTCCAATTATTTTCGCAGATTGTGTTAAAAAGTTTAAATTTTTTTTACCATTTTTTAAAAATTACTTTTAAAATTTAATTTTGAATTTTTATACGCTATTTACTGGTAAGGGGACTCTCAATTAAATGTTACTTCAGTTTGTCATAATATTTGTTACTTAAAAACTGTTTATATAGAGATATAACTAAAATCAATTTAAAAAATTATCTGGATTTAGAAGTTTAGAAGTGGAAATAACTAAAATCAATTTAAAAAATTATCTGGATTTAGAAGTATAGAAGTGGAAATAACTAAAATCAATTTAAAAAATTATCTGGATTTAGAAGTTTAGGAGTGGAAGGGGTTACCCGAAACTGATTATAGGCCCTAGGGCTTCATTGGACCCAGCATTTATCGTCTGACTTCGCAAAAGTATGTACTCCCTCAGTTCGAAAATAAGACATACAGTTGGAAATGATTTTTGACCGATATTATGGTATACATTTAAAAGTACAGTGATACCTTAGTTTTCGCCGATAACCCGTACAGAAACAATCGGCGAAATCCGAAACCGAAGAAATCCGAGGCAATTATTTCCATATGAACCAGCGGGAGTGGCCTCCCCTAAACTTTCTCGTATACTACTCAAAAATTTGTCATTTCCCCACCTCTGAGTGGATAAAAAATTCGAACCAACTGTAACCCAGAATGCAATGACTATCAGAAGGTTTTTCATTGTAGATTGTAGTGATTGTAAAATAATTAGGTGAAGAATCATATTCAAAAAGACGCGTACGTATTAAAACTTAGCAATATTTATCTTCTATCATACTCTAGCAAGCTCCTCTAATGCAAGGGCGTGCGCGAGGGAAAAAAACAGGAGATAATGACCTCGTTCGCTATAGCTGAATAGCTTGCGCATGTGCAGATTGCTTCCAATACGCAAGTGAAAAAAATTGAATATGCAATTTGAAAGCCTTTTTTTAACCGATTGAAACGACATTTGGGCACAGATATATAATTAATGTTAGCAACCGTCATACCAATTTTTATTTATCTAAGCTAAAAGGTTTAGGAGACATAATTTTTACAAGTATGCGATTATACAGTCCGACAGACCATCAACCCTTCAACGGATTTGGTCCAAACTTTGATACGGACCTACATTCATGATGATAAAGATGTGTAATAATTTTTATCCATCTAGCTATTCAAGTTTTTGAGTTATAGTGTTCACAAGACCGCGGACAGACAGACCTACCTTAGACGGATTTTGTCCGAAATTTGAAAAAAACCTACAAATTATGTGTAAAGATCACATACCAAATTTCATTCCCGTATCTCTAATAGTTTTCGAGTTATCGTGTTCACAGACACACAGACAGACATAATTATAAAATTGTGTTTTTCGGACTCGGGGAGGTCTAAAACATGGAGACTCGTCAAAATCTCGAGTTCGAATTTTTTGACGATTACAATACTTTCTCTTCGTATACGAGAAAGTAATAAATATAAATCCTATTAATTCGTTTTAGATACTCCAAAATACATAAAGGAAACACATTTTAGGGAGAATAAATCGTGAACGTTCCGGCAGAAGTCACTACGTCCAAAACTGTAGTTTTGAGATATTGCCACTTCAAACTGGGGATGAGGTATAGTATCATAGGTATTTAGGTCATAGTATAGTATAAAATTCTAATAACTGCCTACTAACGATCCTCTTTCAAAACACTAGCAGAAATAATTGGTAAATTAAAATTACATTGATGAAAAATAGAATAAAACAAAAAAAAACTGCTAAAACTTTAATTTTCTGTTTAAGCTAGCCCTAGATAAGGAGGTTAATCCACTTTGTCGTATCCTTTTTCGGTAGATACTTTTCAGACGAGATAATTTCTTCAGGAAAGTCTTATCATTTTTTAAAATTTTTTCATAGAATTCCGGACAGGATAAAACTGAATTCGCTTTGACGTTCAGTAGTTCTTTTACTGACAGCCTCCCTGTGTCAGCTGTCCAAATGGAACCCATCATCGAAAAAATCAGTTCAGTGCCCAAGTGCAAATAAAGAATTTTCTTTCATTAGCGGAATGACATCTGCGTTTCGGAATTCGTCAGATTTTCCCTGTTAAAACCTAATTTCGTCATATTCCTTGGCGTCAATCCGGACACAAGCAAGGACACGAGCTTGAAATCAGAATTGTTTCCAGGGCCAGATTTCCCATAGGGCCAAGCTAGGCCATGGCCATCGGGAAGCCCATATACAGAAGAAATAACAACCAAATATTTACAACTTTTCAGCATTATTTTGAAAAATCCATATAAAATTATGTTTATCCAAATGCGTTACATTAAATGTATTGAGCTATGTATTTTTTCTGTCTTCTTTATCATCTCTTGCCCTTGCACTTCTTTACATTGAAATCGATTTAGTAGGATCTGTTCACTCCAGTGATCCTTCAAGCTTATTCATGGGTAAACCGCGAATGAAGAACTACTAGCAGGTATTTTAGACGATTTTAAGAAATTCGATCAAGCATTTTTGAAGGTGTTAATGCTGTGTTATTATTTTCTCGTATACGAAGTATACAAAGAGAAAGATCGTCAAAAAATTCGAACTCCAGATTTTGACGAATCTCCACGTTTTAGATCTCCCCGAGTCCGAAAAACACAATTTTGGAATTATGTCTGTCTGTGAACACGATAACTCGAAAACTATTACAGCTACAGGGATGAAATTTGGTATGTGATCTTGACACATAATTTGTAGATTTCTATCAAATTTTGGACAAATCTGTTTACGGGAAGTCTGTCTGTGGTCATGTGAACATTATAACTCAAAAACTTGAATAGCTAGATGGATAAAATTTGGTACACAGTTTTATCATCAGGAGTGTAGTTCCGTATGAAATTTTGGGGCAAATCCTCTGTCTGTATAATCGCATATTTTTGAACGCAGTAACTTCTTTAAAAAATTACTTTAAATCAATTAATTACTTTTAATGAAATTTGGTATGTGGCCTTCTTACCTTAATGGTAGATTTGTGTCCAAATTTTTGTCAATCGTTTAAAAAGAGGCGTTCAAATTGCAAATTTCGTTTTCTTTATCTTACACCCAGCCTAATTGGTAATCACGCCGGCTTCTAATTCCACTTCCGCGTTGGACGACCTTCGGAAATCGTGGTATGATGTTTCGCTTTTTTTTTCTCCACTGTGTTAGGGGTTCTTGTTCGTTTCACTGCCTTTTAGCTTATTTTTTTCTCTACATAGGAAAATACATCGTTAGGAGTATACGAGAAAGTTTAGGGGAGACACTCCCGCTGCTTTCATAAGTAGTGTCATTTTGAATTAAAAATTGAATGTGGTTCAAAGGTTATAAAGACTGTATTAAGTACTTGTTTCAGAAATAAATTATTGTATATTAAATTAAAAATAATAAATTA
>BGPR01041272.1:1996-13676 GCA_013235015.1 Araneus ventricosus | reverse complement strand
AAGCTTTCAATCCGGCACTCTTTGTTAGTCAGTTATTCAGCAAAAGATAACTGACGATTTTACACATAGAATTATCACTTACCCATATGTAATTTGCACTCTTGAACAATTCTGAATATATAAAAGGGAAAATTATCCCTGTGAATATAGTGTTGCCATAAAGTAATATAATGTTATTATAAAGTCAATATAACGTTACCACTACACACGTTCATGCATTTGTTACAGCTCCTATGTGCACATCAAACTTTAAAAAATTCCAAACACATACCACTTTTTCACCCATCTAGCCCCCACTTATTCTACTTCTTTTTCCATATTAAAGGACGAATTCTCTTATTTGATTAATTATTCGATAAATATTGATATTGCAGATGGGTATTTTAATTTAATGTGCACCTTAATTAGAAATGATTGATTTTTATTCAAACTGTCGCATATTCAAAACTATATGATTATGAATAAAATTTTCTATTTAAAGACATTCACATAAAGTAAAATTATTTTTAACTTTTAAAAAATTGAAGCTTCGGTGAAAACGATTACACTTACATTCTTCAAGTAAGTAATTCGTGTGTTGATAAAGAAGTAACGGTGAATTAAATTTGATTTTTAAGACAAACACAACAAAATTAAAACAGCTAAAGTCGATTGAGAAAAAATTTAACTTCTTCGGAAATAAAAAGTGTTTTACATGAGCTTTCTGGATAAATACTCTCTCATGTTATTTCTATATATTTTATTTTATTTACAACCCGCTCCGGCCCAGCCTACCCAGGAGGGTGTAAGGCCTTCCACAAGCCGGAGGGGACATGTTATTCCTATGAAAATGGTCCCTTAAAACGCATATGAGCCTCCATCCTAGGATCTGCGTCAGTAAAGCGTCCCGATTCGGCTATCTCAGAGATGTGCCTCACCTCCCGGGAAGGAAATTGTGATGCTGTATAAAGGAGTGATTTCGGTGGACAATCAATTTCCTGTGATCGTGAATTACGTGTGCTTCGGCGGCGTCGCGACCTTATTTTGACAGCAGAGCTCCCCGTGTTGCAAGAACAGGGGAAGTCCTTGGACACAGAGTTTGGCATATTTTTAACATTAATGGTGACAAATGTTTTAGATGATCATTCATTTTCTCAGTCGAAATATATTAAACATCCTAACAGAGCATGTATGCAACTAGGAATAATTATGTCTATCAAGTATAGCAGCACATGTCTTGCCCAGGGATCTTAGATAGATCTCTGGAAACAACGATCATATTTTTTTGCCTCTGGACGTAAAATTATTATGATGAAAGTCGTGCATTTTCTTCGTTTGATACTTCTGTCTTCGTGTTATTTTCTTATAACATCAAACTGCGTGGTTTCTTGCTGAGGTTCAGTTTCGATTGTCAGTTTTTTCATACCGATATTTGAAGCTGTTGAGTGACTTGTAGATCAACAGTACAAATAGTCACTGGCCGGTCAAATCTCTGTTCGGTTATAAATTGTTTTTCTTGTAGTGGCATTTTCCGTCATTTCTCATATCGGCATAATTTAAAGTCCAGGCAATTGCACGCAGTGACGTCAAAAAATTTCTTTGGTTCTTCTCGGAAAGCTTGAATATTATTTTGGAAATTTGAAGAATCCTTTCGGCCGGGATATGATTTAAGTAGCTGTAATAGCTTTCTGTGTTTTCTTTTTATCAAAATAATTATTCTTATATGATGAGGAATTAGAATTTAAACTTTACACCAAATTTCTTCTATCTTAATAGCGATCTCTTCGTAAATTTCGTTCACTTTTGGTTTTCAAACACCTTATATCTCTTTATATCTCTCTCTCTAATCAATTACAGTACCGCAATGTGCCTCGTGTTGCTAGAGCAATATTGGAACACCTAACCTGTTCTCTAGTATGAGCCATAATTCTAATTTCTAACACACAAAAATATGAAACTTCTAATGGAATACGCACAAAGAAAGAATAAGCTGCTGTCGAAGCACACTCAAACTGAAAAGTCAAATTTTCACGTGCAATGGTTCCCGCAAAAAAAAAAAAAATCCAATTTTATGGTACCCATACTGCAATCTCTTGGGTAAATTCACATTAAAAAGGACTAATCAAAACCAATATAAAATTAATAATATCGTTAGAAATAATAGTCGCCGAAACTATTTTAAAAAATATTTAAAATTTCTATAAAAAGTAAAATTTTGAGACTCTTCCTGGCAATGAAGTTAAAATGCAAAAATTCTGAAAAAATTCACCAGTGATATGCTAGTCAATAGACAACTTTTGGCACCTAGTGCTAATTGATGGGACGAATTTTGATATTTTCGCTCCACCCTATTGTACTTGCAAGCTAAAGAACGGATAATAGTTTTCTTTGCGTTTGTCTATAAAAGTTTATAATTGTAATAAAGTTTATAATTATAATAAAATTTATAATTATAATAAAATTTATAATTATAATAAAATTTATAATATAGTTTATACTCATTCTTAAAAAATTTCAAATTAACAATTGACCCTTTACCCACATTTTACGTAATTTATATAACATTAATTTTTCGTTTTTCCATTAAACTACGTTAACTACCACTATCTTTTTATAAGAAAAAGATATAAATAAGGATTGAACATTGAAATTACTATCTGCATTTTGATCTTTGCTCCCAGTGCTTTTAAGTGCTACTCTTAACTGTGAGAGTGATGTGATTTTAAGAAATTAAATCTTGCGCTGGTTACACACACAGCGGATTTTTATGGCGCCGCTCGCCGAAAATCTAGCGTTTACATACACGGCGGAAAATTTCCGTCGTATGATTCAGCTGTTGACTGTATCGACTGTAAGCAGCGTGGTTTCATCATCAAATAAATTTAGTTTAGCTTAACTGAGTTATTTAAATTGCTTGGTGCTGTTTGAAATGATCTGAGAGCAAATTCTAGCTTTATTGTTATTCCGTCGTCGAATAAAGAAGAAAAGAAAAAATCGGATTATTTGATTCATCGAATTAATGAAAAAAAGAGGGGGATGGAGCCTTCTAAACGTCGTTTGAAGAGTTGAGGAAGGATGATACGAAATTCTTCAATTGCTTCAGAATTTCGAATTACTACTTATAAGAATTTTTTTTTTATATTGTTCAATATTGAGTCCAATATTGCACAATATCGAGTCAATATTGCACAATATAATTCAACCTAGTTTCAATAATATACTATTTATTTTCCCAAATCAAATTAAATTACTTATTAGATTAGTCAATATTAAAAAAAGGTTATATATATGCATAATTCCCTGTAAAACGAAAGTTGTTCATCGCATCTGATATTTTGCTTAAACAGAATAATGTTGGCGTGTTCTTTATGTAATATAAATAAGGGAAATATATAATTAAAATATTAATATTATATACTAAAATAGTTATATAGGTAAAATATTTTAATATTCTGGTGCTAATGGGGCTCTTCGAGAATCTCAACGTTTTTTTTATGACTTTTACACTTTATAGTACGTATATGTGAGAAAGTATGAACTTATCAAAATCATTTCTTTCTATTTCTTCCAATACACCAAAGTCGCTACGAATTTCTAGGCTGAAACAAGGCGTTTCTGTCCTTAAAAATGTCGAGCGTTTTATTCCAGAAAACATGAATTTTTTTGGATTAATGCAATTAAAAATTCATTATCTATAAGTTCAGACATCTTCACGATAGAAAAAAATCCCACTAGATTCCAAATCAACTTATACAAACAAAGATGAAAATCACACTGAGCGAAACAAGCGCGGTAGAAATACCGCCGTGTGTGTAAGCTCTCATTTGACCACGTGCGCCTCTACTTGGGTGCCTCTACTACTTTAATAAATAAAATTTAATCAATAAAATTTTAATTAATTACAATTTAAACAATTAAAATTAAATTATTTGAAATTTATTATTAATTTAGTGAAGTAATTCATAATTTTTCATAGTTAGAAATCACAAAAAACATGTATTTCCTTGACAGCTTCCTATATCAGCTACCTTGTTCTATACTCTCCTTGCCCTTCGCCCCCGGCATATGCCACTGGTTGAAAAATAATTGTTTGATGGAACAGCCTTTTTTTCCGCTACTCTAAAAAATATTACCATTAAAAATGTACCATTATTTAACATATGGAAAGATATATGTACAGACTTCTATGGAAATGAATTATATATATGTATGAATTCTGTATTATATATATATATGAATGAAGAATATTGGTAAATTTTTAGATTGATATCTATATTTGCCAGGAATAAATACAACTACCGAACGTGCTTTAATTTCAATGACCAACACCAGTGACTAAACTAAATTACATGCTGCAACTGTAAAGTTTATGCTGATTATAAAATATAATTTTGATCTTACATGAACAGAATTTTAACAGAAAATCCGAAAAATTAATTGCAATTGAAATCAATTCATTCTTCCGAAATATATAAAAAGAAATATTAAAAATGGGTAATTGGTAAAGGTAAAAGTGTAATATTACGGTACTAAACTTGTTTCGGTAAAAATACATGTTAAGTAAACACCAAAGAGATTATCAAATCGTATGAGCTCTTCCTGAATTTATAGCCTTCCCACAGGGCGTGACGTGACATTGAATCCTCCAGAAAAATCCAGATCTCGGCTCTTCTGAGAGATAGAGTCATAATTCTTCAATTTTATAGAATCTTCTGGGTAAGCGGCCTTGTAGCTATTAAGAGTATCTGTAAAAATATCTTTCTAATCACAAGATTAACATTGTAGGAAAAATGTTTTTACAGATACAGATCGGCGCTTTATTATATTTAATAAATTTAGTTTAATATTAAAATTTAATTAATGATAATCAATTAAATTATAATGAATTATAATTTAAACAATAACGATTAAATTTATTTGAGATTAATAATTAATTCAATGAAGTAATTCTTAGTTTTTGAAAGTTGAAATCACCATAAACATATAATTTATTAAACAGATTCCTAGATCCGCACTTGATCTATATGCCCCTGCCCCCTTGGTATACGCAACTGGTTGAAGACGAATTGTTTGATGAAACGTCCTTTGTTCTGCGCTACTCTACAAAAGGAAAATTGACCAATGGAGACAAAATTCTATTATATTATCGTACTTATGGAATGATATATTTACAGCCTTACTGTCTGCGTTTGCCTGGAACTAATTCAGTTACGGAACTGTTTTCAGTTTATTGACCAATAATCATGACCCTGATCAATATTTAACAATATTGATCAGTGATAGAACTAAATACATGCTGAAACTTAAAAGTTTGTGCTGATCACAAAATATAATTTTGATCTTACTTGGAGTGAATTTTATCAGAAGATCCAAAAAATTAATTGTAACTGAAATTAATTCATTCTTCCTAAATACAGTGAGATTATAATTAAAGTTCAACATTAAAAAAACTGTGAAAAAAGTACCACTGCTGAGCATGACCTGTAATTTAAACTGAGTATACTCGAAGAAGGGAGAAAAAGTATGTAAAAAGGAAAATAGTTCAAAATTTTAGAAATATATGCCGCTATCCACCCCATAAAACTTATAAGGGTTCAGGTGCCAGTGACATTGGCAACCCAATGCAACAGACATTGCGTGGGTTGCAGTTTTAACCAACTGCACAAAAGTATCAATGGATAACCAATGACTTCTAAATCATTTGGAAGTTGCTGAAGTCTAAATTGATACGCAATCCAACACAAAAGGCTCAAGAACTATTCAATATGCTAGCCACCGTTTACTATCATAAGTTCTAACTGACAAATAGCATGTTCCACAACAGATCGGAGTGTAACTGTGCTCATGTTCTGAACGTGCTATGCAATACGTGTCTTTAGTTCAGCTAAGTTTGCAATCGGACCACAGAATACAGCATGTTTCAGATAACCCCACAACCAGAAATCCCAAGGATTAAGATCCGGAGATCTTGGCGGCCAGTTTGGTGGAAAATGAAGGCTGATAATTCTATCAATTCCGAAATGCATGCTGAGAAGGCTCTTAAAAGGATATGCAATGTGTGGAGGAGCTCCGTCTTGCATGAAAATTGTGCTACCTACACATGCAAGTTGTTCAAGTGCTGGAATGATATGGTTGCGAAAAAGATATTCATAGCATACACCATTGAAGAAACAAGGGACAAATCTCTTAAAAAAAGAATGGCCCGACGACACACGCACCACACAGTTACATTTTGAGAATGAAGAAGTGCTGGTTGATGTCTGAACGGATTTTCTTCTTCCCATATTCTGCAATTCTGAGTATTGACATATCCGTGGATATAAAAATGAATTTGAAC
Source organism: Araneus ventricosus (assembly GCA_013235015.1). Lineage (NCBI taxonomy): Eukaryota > Metazoa > Arthropoda > Arachnida > Araneae > Araneidae > Araneus > Araneus ventricosus. Next base: position 7,360 of record BGPR01041272.1, on the reverse strand, counting down.
TATCCAAAAATGTTCCATTGTTTCTTATTTTGTATATTTGTACGTGTAAAGTGCCATCTATTGCTAAAAATGTAAACTAATTTTTGTCTTCTGCCATACTTCTCCCCCCGTTTCTTCGAGAATACTTAGCTTAAATTTCAAATAATTCTAAACAGTGGTTCATTTTTTACAGCTTTCTGAAATTTGTACTTTAATTATAATCACCCTGAATATTAGGGGAAAAATTGACAAAAGGGTAATGGAGATGTTACGCTACTAAACTTGTTTCTGTAGATTTACATATATTTTTCAAATATATCATATTCATTTCCGCAAGATTTTGATTTACGCAATGAATGGAATGATTAATTTTGTTAATTTTAAACATATACTTTTCAGAACTTTCATTTACTTTTTCAGAATCAAGAAGAACTGGTTGATGTCTGAATGGATTTTCCTTTGCCCATATTCTGCAATTCTGAGTATTGAAATATCCGTGCATATAAAAAGGAACTTTATCTAACCAAAAAATGTTCCATCATTTCTTATTCTGCATATTTTAAACACCCGCTATCTATTACTAAAGTTTTAAACTGTTTTTTTCTTCTGCCATACCATTTCCCCTGTTTCGAGTATACTTGGCTTAAATTTCAGTTTAATCTAAAAAGTGGTTCATTTTTTACAGCTTTCTGAAAGTTGAATTTAATTGTAATCACCTTGAATATAACGAAAAAATTTAAAAAAAAAGTTAATGAAGTTGTTACGGTACTCAACTTTTTTCGGTAGAATTACAAATGTTTTTCCAATATCTCTTCTTCATTTCCGCTTTATTTAGTTTTTTGCAGAAAAAGGATCAAACAAAAGACACTATAACTATCATAATGATTGTTTTTGTTAATTTAAAAATATCGTGAATGCGATCTCAAATCTCACACTATAAATATGTCCTGATTTTAAATTTTTGAAAAATGCTTTTAAATTATCATAACAGTTTAAAATAAGCAACAATATTACCACTTAATTATGATATTCGACAATAATAGTGAAATAAATTAATATCTTTGAAAATTATTTTTCATTCATATTACAAGGGAATAATTATTTAAAAATTCCTGAAACTAAAAATTTTAAAGGAATTATTCCATAATATAATCATTTTCAAATGCTACTGCAATTGCACAAAATAAAACAAAATTTCATTATTTCGTATACAAAACCGATAATGTTTTTAAATATTAAAAATTTCTAATTCGTTTAAGTCACATAGGATAAAAGTTTTAAAAAACATTTTTAACATATCGTTCTCTTCTCCATGAATATTGAATAATAGGTATTTTTGAGTTATTATCGACTTATTCTTAACGTGCTAGTCATAATCCTCTAATAAATAAAATCAGAATAAGATATCTGGAACATACAATAATTAAGCATTCATTTATCCACACCGAAGATCCAACATGGCATCATTTAGGTTAGTTTACGTTGGAAATGCGGGGAACCGAACTATTTATATCCAGTTTCCACAAATAAGGGCGCTTCTAACGTTCACCTTACGCAAGATTGAATCCACTGCATATCTTCCTTTTTAGTTACAAGAACAAGTCAAAAATATTACCAATCTCGACTCGACTTAAAAATTATCTTTATGTCAAACATGCAGATATGGCAAAAAGTGAACAAATTGCTTTTTTAGAGTTCATAGCAATGAAGATGGTAATATTGATGTTGTAGTAATTCTTGTTTTCAGCTCCTGAAACATGCTTGCTTACGTGGGCTACAAGCACGACGGTTGGAAGGTTAATCAGTAAATTGCATTTTTTCACTTCCATTGTTGTTCTTATTCTTCTTCTGTATCGGAAGCTACTAATAATCCAATCTTATAACTTTTAGCTTCACTTAGTGAATAGTTACAAATAAAATTAAAACTGATTTTCAATTACCAGCCCAGACATGAAAGTCTTAGCTTTATTTACAAAAAAGGAGTAATAGCCCACCTAATGAGTTATTTGAATTCCGAAGTTTAAAATTTATATAAAAGTTTCTGCAATATTAAAAGTGGTAATTTTTCTTTTAAAAAAATTTTCAAATCTTGAATACTGACTATATAAAGGTGACATCTAATTTTCATTGGAAACTTATTTATTCCCGTTCTCAAAGCTAAATGAATATTTAATTTTTTCCGCATCAAAATGCAAGGAAGGCAAAATCCTAGAAATTTCAAGAAACCATAAAAAATAATCAGGTAGTAAATTCTTGTGCGGGATAATCATTTCATGCAGAATGGTGGTTACTTTTTCCAACGTATAGAAAAACATCTATATTATATAAAACGCTTATGCGTGGCACCCTGAAGCCGAGATTCTTGAATTGGTTTGATGTCGGAAACAGCGAATTTTTTTTTAGTTTAGATCGTTTGAATTAAATAAGTTTGAGTCATACAGTTTGGATTAATGTGAGCTTAATATTGAATGTCCTTTTCAGCTAAAAGTTTCTGAAAAATTGATTTATTCATCTCTCGACAGCTCATATGTTCCGAGTTCCATCTATCCTGAGAAAAATGGTGCACCTTCCTTCACTTAATAATAATTGGAGGGAGTGTGCTTATATGTGCAGAGGCAATATTTCATTTAAAAAAGTGCATGTTTACGATTTTGAAGGAAAGAATGATGTTTGAGAAAATTTTGAAAAAGGTTATCTAATCAATAATAAAATGCTAAGGTTGTTAATTTTAAAAAGGTAAAAGTAAATATTTATTATGGTTTATAATTTTGAATAGTGAATCTGAACATGTTTAAAGCTATTTGTCTGTTAAACTGTGCTTTTTAAGCTGAAAGTTTGTGAAATGGGCTAAATAATCTTTCGTAACTCAAACTTTCTGATGTTGCAACGCATAAATAACTACCCAGAGATAAAAGTTGCAACTTTCTTGGCTAAATAATTATTGTAGTGGGTGTGTATACATGTGGCGAAGCTTTTCTGATTAACATTTCAGTGAAAAGAGAGCATGCGTAAATTTTGGTGTAAAAAGGAAAAAAATTATGAATTTTAAAAATTTTTGAAAAAAGGCTATTTTGTTAATTTTAAAAAGGTAAAAGTAAATATTTATTATGGTTTATATAATTTTGAATAGTGAATCTGAACGTGTTTAAACTGTCGGATTAAGCTATACTTTGAAAGTTTGTGAAATAGATAAAATAATCTTTCGTACCTCAAACTTTCTGATGTTGTAACGCATAAATAACTACTTGAGATAAGTTGCTTTCTTGGCTAAATGAATTGTTGTGGTGAAAGGTTATTAGCTATACATGTATCAGGCTTTCACAATTAACATTTCAGTGAAAAGAGGAGCATGTGTAAATTTTGGTGTAAAGGAAAAATTTTAGATTACTAAAATTTTTTTTTGAGAAAAGACTATTTTGTTAGTTTTAAAAGGTAAAGTAAATATTTATTATGGTTTATGAAATTTTGAATAGTGGATCTGTTACATGTTTAAAGCTGTTTGTCCATTAAAACTGTTAGCTTTTAAGCACAGAGAGTTCTGGAAATGGGCCTAAAAAATCTTTTCGTGACTCTGGAAAGGCTTTCTGATGTTGTGACATAAACTACCAGAGGATAAAGTTACAACTTTCTTGGCTAAATAATTAATTGTAGTGGAATATTAATACATCTGAAAAGCCAGCTTTTCTGTTTAACATTTCAGAAAAAAGAAACATGTAATAAAATTTAGTTTAAAAAGCAAAATTTTAAGAATTTTAAAATTTCCAAAAGACCATTTTCATTAATTTTAAAAATTAAAATAAATGAAAAAAATTATATAAGGTTTATAATTTTAATTGAATCTAGGTTATGTTTAAAACCATTTGTTACATTAAACTGTTCTTTTAAGCTAGTTTGAAATGGAAGTAAATCTTTTCGTAACTCAAACTCTGATGTTGTACGTATAAATATCTTATCCAGGATAAAAGTTATTACTTTTCTTGGCTAAATAATTACGGTGAGGTGTACAAGTGGCGGGGAAAGGTTTTCACAATTCATTGAAAGAGTAGAGAGGTGAAGTTTGTTCGAAGACAAAGTTGGGGAGCTAGTAAGAGCTTGAGAGAAATGTTAATTTTGTGAGGTAATAAGTTTTAAATGCACGAACTGATTGATGTAAATAATTTATATTATTAAACATTTTATAATTATGCATTTTAGCATTCGATTTTAACAAACATTTGCTTATATATGTGCTACAGGAATTTTAATTTTAGGAATTTGATGATTTAGTTTAATAGTAATTACTGAAATTTTAGGAGTTTATGCTATTTCAGATAATTTAATTTACTTTTTAGTAATTAATGTATTTATAATTTCCTAGCTAGCAGACAGTCGCAACTGTACGTGAGCTCGGCTGGCAATGTGATCCTTAAGGTTGACGGGGAAGGGGAGCGAAGTGAGGTGTAACTCCCCTAGTTTAAGGTAAACACTTCCCGTTAGGCAGCATTATAATAGCAAGTACTCAGAACAAAATGCAAATTATACTATTTTTCTATGAACCACCAGTACCCACAATTCAATAAACGTTATATAGCTAAATTCCAGGCTTGAAAAGACGCAATTTCTACTATTTTTTTATAAATCTGAGGTGCCAATAATTCAATTAACGATTAAGGCTGCAGCTGCATTTCAAGCAGGTAACGAAGATTCATCTTTCTGCTTTGAGAGCTAGTGTATTTCGCAGTCTTATTAACCTATAGAGAACCCGCCACCTTGCCGGTCCCACATGGCATTTCAGTCATTGCTTCGTCATGCGACAGCTGGACGGAGGCTGTTTTATACCAACATCTTTTACATTTGGTTCATTTTGAAGTCTCGTCTGTTTATAGGTGTGCAGCTGATTAAGATTCTGCAGTGCTATGGACTTTCAAACGACCTGTTGGTAATACAGTACAGGGTAATATTGGTGGCGGAGATGTCCAAAGATGTTAGTACACCGGAAAAAAAGTTTAGTAGAAAAATATTTTTATGTTTATCGTTGATTTTAAAATCATATGGCTTTGTATTCCGACATCATCAGAATATAAAAACTAGGACTCTTACAGGGTTAATAGTCCATGTTAGTCGTTTGAGCGGCATTCAGTAATGTGTGCGCATTTAAGGGAAGTACCGTACTTACAGCAATGGCGTTGTGACTTGGAGTACATTGAGCTGCTTGTGATGGAGGCCATGTTGAACACTTGTGTTTGTAATAAAAAAAAAAGTACTATTGAATCTCTCATGTTTCGTGGAGAATCCTGCAAATGAAGAAGGACAGGGTACTGGAATTCCAGTTTCGCAAGTCCTTTGTAGAACTCAGTTAACTCTTGTTGATGCGTTCTGATGAAATTCAGGCTATTGCTCACCACC
>BGPR01041271.1:0-13676 GCA_013235015.1 Araneus ventricosus | reverse complement strand
AAGAATTGTTTTATTTTTGTGTAATTTAATAACAAGACGAGATTATTACATTTTTCAGAAACTGAATAAGGTAAAATACTAGCTTTTCAAGATTCGGGTTACAATCCTGATGAAATTACAAGAAAAATTGGCAGACGAAACGATGTAATTAGCCGTCTTCCCATTAAGACTTGTAACTATGGCACAAAGTAATGAACAGAAGAGCCTAAGATAACTTCTTCAAGTCAAGAGAGGACGATCTAGAGGCTCCATTGCAACCAAAAAATGTCTTCCTCGCAAATTAAATATGAGCTAAAATCGCCCAGTTCCAGTCGAAAAATAAGAATTTCACCGTTTATAAATCACAAAATTGTGTACGAGAAGTTGAACGGAAAGCTTCCAATTTCTAAGCGGCATATTGATACACGTATAAATTTGCCTGCAAACAACTGACAGCTGACATCAACTTTAATGATGTGGTGTTTTCGAAAGAAAATAATTTAATTTTATGGGCCAGTTGGATTTAAGTTTTACTGGTATGATCTGAATACAGAACACAACCATTTTTGAAAACGCCAATTCTCAAAGATAGATGTCATTGTTTGTGCTGCATTTGCAGCCTGTGATGCAACTGAAATTGTTTTTTTCGAAATCAAAATGAATTCAGTGTTATGTCAGGACATGCCGGTAGATATTTTGTTGCCGGTTACTCTTTTGATAACATCAGGAAATTGGGTATTTCAACAAGACAATGCATGTGTGCATATTTCGTGCTCTATGAAAAAGCTCTATAAAGTCGAAGTAGGTAATACCTTTTCAAAGGCCAGCTCGGAGTTACGACCTGAATCCAATGGAAAATGTTTCGTGCATTCTGGCTCTAGATGTTTATAAGAATGGGTGACAGTACAGAAAGAAGTCATATCTAAAACCACATTTAAAAGTTTCTTGAACAAAATTGCACGGAAACGTTTCAAGCTCTTTCTGATTCTATGAGTCGATTATTACAAATAATAGAAAATGTGGTTCCCACATGACTTTCTAAATAATAACTCATATCGACTCTATACTTTTTCAAATAGAACTGCATAGAAATTTCTCTATTTCCTTATAAAATATTACATACTGTAATTAAACCTAAATGTATTTTTGTTGTGACTTCCTTAAATCACGAAGAATCCCTTATATTTCGTAAAAATTGGTATTTCATAAAAATATGATAAATATTTCTAGTCTTATGTAATTATTTTTGCGACTTTATACTTTGTACCACGGCTGCGTATATTAACCCTCTGAGTGGTTCGGTCTCCCTTGTAAAGCGATTCGAAAAGCGATTGTTCGAAGACCCCTTATCTGCTTTAAAAGTGCGCCCTCCTCCGAACAGAACATGTTCCAAAAGCGCAGCGGATTCAGTCTCTTCCCCCCTCTGAACCATAGACAATCAGCAACCCCCGCGAAGGGACTAACCACAAGAATCCGTTCTATTCAGCTTGGAACCTATTCAAACTAGCTCTTACTGCTTTCGGAGATCCCACATGTTGTGTGATAAATTAAAACTTCGGGTCTTCGAGATGAGCAGTTGGGATCTATTTTCTGCACATTGTCCGTGTCAATAACACCAAATGACAAAAATACACACCGGTTAGGCGCGTATACCTATTTTTCATGTTTTGAATATCTAATAAAGTGAACATCATTGAAGATGCATAAAAGTTGATGATTTTAAGATCTTTGTGACTTAAATTTTTTGCCGTTTATTAATATTTGTATTTTAGCTATTGGCTGTATTTTATATTAGTAGTTTTTTTTATATCCGTGACTTCACTTTATTTACTCGTAAGCATTTTATTCTTTGAATTTAAAATTAATTTACTAAATTTTAAGGATTAAAAACAATGTCATTATATATATAAAATTATTTTTTACTAATTTCTGATGTCGCAATAAAAGTCTTCATATTGCTTCTTGATTTAATACTCCGTAAAAGGTAGAAAATTGAGAAACGATCACAGATATAAATAGTGTTTAATTGGATTAATCCGTTTTGTATGCACATAAATACTTATTATATGGATAGTCGCATAATGATCTGTATTCCATAAAACCGCCTGTAATAATTAATACATATGAAGGATTAAAAATAACCTTCTTATCCCCTGAATAATGTTTTAAATTAACTAATACTACAAACCTTTTTTACTGAAACTTGTACTATATGCTTGTTAAGAGCACGAGTTAATAATTCTCAAAATAAAGTTTACGTTTAGACTAAATGTAAGAAGAAATAACGTATACATATACCGTTATTTAGCACGCAAGATATTATCTTTTATTATAATAAACAGAAAATTAATTCACCTAGATTAACAAAATTTGAAACTTTTATACTATAGTACCGGTCATAGAGCATCCCGTGGCCAAATTTTCAAAATTAAATTTAATTCTTTATTTATAACTTTTTTATCGAAAAGAAAGGTATATTAGAGTTTAGACAGGGCATTAGAGTTTTTTGAGCCTATTTAAACGAAAATTGGACCCTTATCTACAATTAGGGTTGCGTTTAGGAGTTACCGTATTCAGAAACACGAAGTGTAAAACGAGGAGATATATCAAAATTCGAATTTACAATCAATGATTACAATACTTTCTCTTTGTATACTACGTATACGAGAAGGTAAAAGCAATCAACATTTTTTCAATCAATTTTACGAAAATGGGCCTTGGTACGAAGTACAAAATTGTTGAATTATTTTCTACAGATAGTTTTTTACAAACTTGGTAAAATCGAAAGAATAGGGAGGAAAATCTACCACATATTTGAAATTAGTCAGGTTCCCTTTTGTGCTATTCAAAAACAGTTTTGGGCCTTTTCGTACTAAATATAAAGAGAATTTTATAAGCATAAAAAATGACACTTTATTCTTTATAAAAAAATTAAAAAATTAAATTATATATCTAATTCAAGTATACCATACTACTTGAAAAATAACTATCTTGTTTACAGTTTTATAATTATCCATTAAAGTTCAGAATGAAAATAAAAACGTGTAGATAAATCTGAATTATATAACAAATTATACTTTACAAATTACAGCACACGCATACACATCCAAGATATTGCTATGAAACACATTATATAGTATGTGAGGGTCGAATTTGGAAATAATTCAATGCCTGAGACTGCTATTATTTTTCGAAGAACTGTCTTTAAGCTTGTTAATATCGGATATATCAAAGGTTTGTAACACATAATAGTGGATTCTTGTCTCATAGCATTTATTAAAATTCACCTCAGAATTGGTATAATATTTACCAAAAGCACTGGAATTTAAGCATTTAGATTTGATCACATATTGAATAATGCTTAATAGCCAATCAGCAAAACTGTAATGGTTCAAGGAACCAATGCATAAATGTAGTCTCTGAAGTAAGAATTAATATTTTCTTAGAAATAGTTTGGGTTCTAGGAAGTTTGGGTTCGGTGAGGAATTCAAAAACTTTTGGGGGCCGTTTCGTATCGCACCGTTCTTTTCGAAAATATAAAGCAAATTTAACAAGCTTAAAACTGACCCTTTACTCTTCAAATAAGTAAAATAAAATAAAAAATGTCAAAACTCATAGAAAATAAATATTTTATTTACAGTTCAAATATTATTTATTAAAGTTCAGAATGAAGAAAATGGAGCAGATAAATCATAATTTTATAAAAAAAATTACACCTTACAAATTACAGCATGCACACATAAGATATTGTGATAAAACACATGATCTGGCATGTGACGGTAATATTTTGAAATAATCCAAAGCCGGAGACTGCTATTATTACTGGAAGAACAGTCTTCAAAGTTGTTATTAGTGGATCTGGATAAATCAAAGGTTTCTAACATATATTAGTGGATTTCTTTTCTCGGAGCATTAATGAAAATTTAACTTGCAGTTGGCATGGAATTTACCGAAAGCAATTCAATTTAGCTATATAGATTTAATCATTTATAGAAGAATGCTTAATAACACATCAGGAAAAAATTGTGCTTCAAGGAACTAATGCGCAAATACAGTATTCGTATAATATTTTCTGAGAAATATTTTTGTCTTCTTTTATTTTAAGCAAGAAATAAACATTTTCATTGATTATTGAAATAAACGTGAGAGTTACGCTGCAGATATTATCAGTCTCATAATAAGATTATTAAAATTCTGATAAGATCACACAACCAAACATTAAATTTAGACGATAACGTTTTCACCTAAACTATATATTCCCTTGCCTTTAACAAAAAGAAAATATTTTACAATATAAAAAATAAAATTTTCTTCCACTTTCTTTAACTTTTATTTCCATGTACGTTATTTTTTCAGTTCAGAGTGACCTAAAAACAAATTTCCGACTAATAATTATTTAATAAAATGATAATTATTTTTCGGCATGAATTTTTTCATTGTAATTTTTATGAATTTAAAAGATATTTTTGTAAATAGTGTAATAATGAAGTTAAAATCTGTTCTAGTCTAAAACAATTACACTTAAACCTGAAAATTAATTTTTTTAATAAAAATCAAATATATATAATGAAATAATCATTGCATAACTGAAATTTTCGATTTGATCTGAAAGATGAAACAATAAAAGTAATGCATCATTTTCATATACCTTAAAATTTGCTCTATTTTTTGACAAAAATTTAATTTTACTCTATTTTTATAAAGGAAAAATGAGTAGATGGAGATTATTAATATGAAAGATGTTTACATTAATATCATAAAACTAGTTGAACGTGGGTAAAATGTGTTGATTCAAGAACACTGTTCAACTATATATAAATAGCAGATTTTCTTAGCGACCCCCTAGGCTTTCAATTTTTTTATGCTTGAATGTGGTATTGGAACAAAATCTATTTTACTTAAACCACAATATCTATTTTACGTAACCATTCGATATGGATCTTTAAAGCATTGAGGCATTGAAAAAAATCTTATATCACATATATTGTATTAAAAGAATAGCACTTGAAACATAATACAGCATCAAACCAGTCTGACATTAAACTGAACTAATCCGGAATGCGATTCCCAATTCCGACACGCACAATGCAAACAAACAAAATCCGACACTGCAATTCTTCCGGAAAGATAACCTCAATGCAAATTGCATTAAAATTCCCCACACCACAGGGGAGAGTGGGGTTTCGGATCCTGTGACATCGCTAATTTGCAGTAAGTACATCCTTATCAGTCTTCATTGTGCTGACCGTTGCTCTCCCCAGATAATCAATCGAGATGTCAAAAAAAGAAAGGGGGTAAGAAATTCGGAAAAGTACTTGTGTTACACTTTAGAGACAGTTCACAATGAACGTAAAATTCAGTGCAAACCCATTTCGGGGTGTTTTCGACCACACGTTGAAATGCGTGTTTTACGCTTTTGGGGTAGTTCAAGGTCAACGTAGAAATACGTGTGAAACACTCAGAGGGTTAAAAGTGCTGAAATACCAAACGCAACTAACTGGATAAGGAAAAACCAACGGGCCACCACAGCAAATGTATGTGATCCTTATGGTTTCGGGGTGCATATTGCTCCTCTTCCACAATGCCCATCCAAAACTATGGCTAGTTTATGTTGTTATATAACGTACGGGGTATGTTTTGGAGTCAGATTCAAGGTTCCAAGCAGTAAGTTCCTTCTTCGGAAAGGACCATTTTAATTATTCCTCTGAGAAGCGTGATTGCATAAACTTCTCGGACTTAAATGCGAAAAGATCTATAGCCAGCTTGGTTTCATAATGCTTTAATTAGAAAATCCGTGAACTTATTTCGCGTCGTTATGGTACATGAAAGTTATCGAATCTGCAGGTTTTGTAGTGACTGAGCTCTGGTTAATTTCTAAACAGCGAAACTAACAAGAATTAACGGAAGTGGTCACCCTTTGACTTTCTAACAGTGGCTCCCGCGTTTTAATATGGTGTTTAACCCTCACCTCCGTCCTCACCCAGCTAAAAAAAATCTGCAGAAAATCTGAAGGTATTTGGAACATGTTTTCTTCAGATTTTCTGCAGAAAAAAAATGCAGAACATCTGAATAAAACTATGTTCCAAATACCTTCAGATTTTCTGCAGAAAAAATATGTTCCAAATACCTGCAGATTTTTCTACTGTCAAGGTTTAATGATTAATTTCAATTATTAATTTAATTTATGAATCAACTAACTTATACGATGTAGAATGTGACGAAACTTCAAGCTCCTGTCTGGGATTCGAACCCGCGATCCTACAAGCAGGCGCGCTATAGGCAGGCGTCATAACCACAAGGCCACGTCGACATACGCGAAGTGGGGATAAATTAATTTATTTAAGTTATAGCGTCACCATGGCTCTCGTGGCGCCATCTAGTGGTGTAAAAAATCAACCAAGGTCAAAATACGTGTTTCAAAAGTCGTAGAGATGTGTAAAAGATGGGATTAGTAATATTTTTGTTCAATAATTTAGATTCTCAGTTTCAATAAATTCGTTTTCACCTTCTATATTTCTGGGAAGCCTTCTCTCCATCCAAAGAGCAAAAACTCCACTTTTCCTTTCTTTTTCGAGGAAAATAGCGAGTCAGAAAGACAGTTGGAAAACTAATTGGAAATTAGTTAAATTATGGGGTAAAAGTTTAAAAGGGTAAAACCTCAAATATTTATTTTAAAGATTAATTTAGAATTCATTTTTTCAGTGGCATATTTAAAAAATTTAGTCCTAAGACATTTTTCCATTGGGAAATATTTTTAAACTCCTGTTTGCTGTAGAATTAAACAATAATGATAATTACATTCTAATTTTGTTTTATATCCATTGGAAAATAGAGCTGCAGTATTAGAGAATATGGTGCAAAATATGTATTTAGAGAAATGCAGATATTATGAAATTGCAGTTAAATCTTCAAAAAATCAACAGATATTGGTCGAGTTTAATGATTTTGTGAAAATATGCTAAATAACTGCAAATTGAATTAAAGACGAAATGCAAAATCTTACAAAATCTACAGGATATTTAAAGAAAAAATAAAAATAAATTTTTTTTGCAGATTTTATTCAGATTAAATTGAAGAAAAAATGCAGATTTTTGTTGTCTTACAAAATCTGCAGAATATTTAGAGAAAAATATAATAAGATTTCTTTTGCAGATTTTCTGCAGCTTAAATTGAAGAAAAATAGATATTTTTTCTGTCTCCAAAAAATCTGCAGAATATTTAGAGAAAAATATAATAAGAAAATTTTCTGCAGATTTTCTGCAAATTAATTTGAAGAAAAAATGCAGATTTTTTCTGTCTTCAAAAAATCTGCAGAAATCTTTAAGAAATCTTCAAAAAAACAAATTTTCTGCAGATTTTTCTTAGCTGGGCATCAGTGTCTTAGAATGCTTAAACGGCACCCAGAGTATGGTATTTTAACGCCCCCTCATCGTATTTGACTTTAAAATGTGACATAAGCGCATTAAAGTTTTGTGAACATAAACAGTGGCTGAGCGATGGTAAGTAGCGCTTTGAAAACAATATGACTGACAAACATCATATAGAATCAAAAATACCTGTGGCTAGTAAGCGTAATTTATCCACGGTGCATTGATCATTTTCAGACCTTCTCATCATAGTTTGCGTTAAAAATAATATAAGCTCTGTTTTAGACTTCTTGGCACCCCCTAAATTTGGCACCCAGGTAATCAATACTATCTTTGCCACCCGGGCGCTACTTCACTGCTTTGCACAAAAATTGCAGACTTTGGGAGAGGCCGGGACGACCGCAAGTTATCATACTATTCTCCGGTAGAGTCGAGGATCGTGGCGAGTGAAAGGGTAACAATACAAGGCTCTTCCGACCTTCAGGTATCATGAGACAACATGGATAGTTAGTAGTAAAAACCCCAACCAAATTTGAATTTTGGACACCTTATTTTCAACTGATTGAAGCAAAAATTTGTCACTGATCTACATCTATAGTTAGAAGGCCACATAACAAATTTCATTGATACAAGTTATGGCATTAAGGAGAGATCGCTTTCAGATGCAAGCGAATATTCAGACAGACGGAAAGTCAACGCTTTGACCGTTATGATCAAAATTTGATAAAATGAACAGTTCTGATAATAAAATTTTTATCAAAATTAAATGATTAGCTGTTTGACTTTTTTAGTCATCGTGTTAGCATGAAAACGGACAGACAGACTTTCCGTGGACGGATTTCGTGGAAACTTTGACAGAAATCTACAAATTTTGTGTAAAGGCCCCACACCAAAATTCATCAGTGTAGCTCATATCGTTTTTTGAGTTATCGCATTCACAGACATTCCAAATGTGTGTTTATCAAAGTCGGAATGGTCTAAAACGTAGAGATTCTTCAAAATTTAGAGTCGGAGCTGAGAAGTTTTAGTAGTTCTAGAGAAGTAAAAACCTTTATCTTGGTATACGAGAAATACAAATCTCGGGAACGTAGTGAAAAGCTCTATCACAACTTTTTATCACACATACACATGCATATATATTACAAGCATAACTATACACAGACTAATTCAGCGCGTAATTCTTTAGGCTTATTAGCTTTGCCAACTATGTGTACAGTGCAAACGGTGCCGAAAATTTGAATTTGGGGTAAATTGAAATTCCACTGACGGAATAATATGCAGTCCACATTCGGTCACATTTGGCTAAACAGATTTTATAGAATCCAGTTCCAAGTTTTAAGCGTTATTTTATGCTCCCCCTTTTCTTTTTTTGTCACTTTTGAAGAAAAGTACGACAAAGGAGCGAAAAAATACCATGCCCCGGACGCCGCCCAAACAAACTCAGTCAATGGGGCAGAGGCCGAAAAAATCATATTATGGCATGGGCGCCTCAGCGCTACAACATTTATAAAACCATTTTTCATATAAAGCAATATAACTTGATCAGCTACGAGAGCACATGTTTTCTTTACGAGAATGCAATTTTGATCGTTTGATCTTATGTTCCAGAATGACATCTACGAATGGTGCAGGGATCACCGGGTCCACCACAAATTCACCGAAACCGATGAGGATCCACACAACATCAAGCGTGGTTTCTTCTTCGCTCACATTGGTTGGCTGATGTGCAGGAAGCATCCGGACGTGGCTAAGAAAGGAAAGACTGTTTTTCTGGGAGATCTATTGGCTGACCCTATTGTTAGATTTCAGAGACGGTGGGAATATTTTAATCATTTTTATAATCTTTTAATTAACTTTTTTAAATTCATGTTTGTAAAAATGGAATTTTTTAATCGATTTTTCACTAATTTAATGGTGTGCTCAAGTTCTGAAAGTTTGCACGAATTTCCATGATGTCTTCTATTTTATAAATATTTTATTTTAACATTTAAAAAATATCCTATTTTAACGTTTAGTAAATATCTTATTTTAACATTTAATAAATGCTCTACTTTAAAATTTGATAAATATCCAATTTTATCATTTAATAAATGTCCTATTTTATCATTTAATAAATGTCCTATTTTAACTTTTAATAAATGTTGTATTTTAATATTTAATAAATGCCCTATTTCAACATTTAAAATTGTCCGAATTTAATATTTAATAAATTTCCTATTAAATATCTTATTTTAATATTTAATAAATTTCCTATTAAATGTCTTATTTTAATATTTAATAAATTTCCTATTTTAACTTTTAATAAATGTACTATTTTAACATTTAATAAACGTCCTGTTTTATCATTTAATACATGTCCTATTTAAACATGCAAAAATGTCCGAATTGAATATTTAATAAATTTCCTATTTTAATATTTAATAAATGTCCTATTTTAGAACTGAATAAATGTCCCATTTTAATATGTAAGAAATTTCCTATTTTAACTTTTAACAAATGTCCTATTTTAACATTTAATAAATGCCCCTTTTCTAACACTTGATAAATGGTCTATTTTAACATTTTTAAAACATAATTATTAGTCAGGCTATTAATTTAATTGAAATTCGTTTCCATAAAAATGGTGCAACCAGACAGTCAATTGGAGCAAATATTGATTTTAAGGTTCCATATCTATAAAACAGAAAATACATGTGTCTGTCGGTGTGTTGGTCACAACAGCGACATTAAATTTGCACGTGGCATTCTGGGGTACATTTCTATGTCAACTGTACTATTTTCAACTTTCAGAATTGATTAATAATTAAGATATTATTTAAATCATGAAAATTAAGCCATTTTATTACTGATTGTTAGAAATTTTCCTCCAATATTTTCAGAAATATTTATTGCCCGAAATTTTTTTTTATATCACCTTAAAGAGCAAAACAATATATTTTTAGAGATAGTTATTCTATTTCGGTACAATATTTCTCTAATTGTAATTAAAGTTTCAAAAATTATTTTCAATAATACATTCTATTCTTATAAAATTTAATTCAAGCCAATTTATTGTTTCATAAAATCCGCCTAACACATGCATTTGCCACTGTTAAAGTTAGTAAAATATTGCTTTTGGTTTCCAAGGCAGACTTTTTATTTCCTCTTTTAGCATATACATCTTTTGATATGATTGCACTGCAATCAAATTACTGTGCGATTGGATTAAATACTCTATCTATGAGATGTCTTGTGTAATTTTCAAAATTTTTTTTAATCACCATTATGAGTGTGTGAACTCTTTCAAAGTTCATAGTTCGGTTCCTATCAAAGGAAGACGAACTAGGGAGAAACAAAGCTGTTTAACCGGTCTATCTGTCACAAGAAGTCTTCCTAAATAGTGAATAGTACCGACATGAAATTTGAGCATGCTATTCCGGGGTTCATTTATAGATCAATTTTGCTTTTCTCAACATTTAAAAACTATTACTTCTTAAAATATTTAATTAAATAACAAATGAAGCGAATTTCCGGCATTTTTTCTCAGTTTTCCATCACTAACTCCTGAAATATATATTGCCTGATGATGAATTATATACCATCTTAAAGAGCAGAAAATTTTCGTTCTATTGATTTGAATTTAAATGTCATGCTTTTTACACCCAATTTCAATAAACATTTCGAAATTAATTTCAAATACAATTTGTAAAAATGTTTTCTATTATTGTAATTAAATTCAAACCGATTTATTGTTTTATCAAGTCCTTCATTCCCATATTCTTGCCACTGTAAAAGTTATAATAAAAAATACTACTTTCTTTCAGAAGACAGATAAGCAGAATTTTTGTTTCCACTCTTATTTCGTAGCATGTACATATTTAAATATGTTTGCACAGCAATCCAATAACGTTAGTTAATTATTATCCATATTCAATTCCCTATTCTATTTCATTTTGCAAAAATTTAAATAACTCTAATGAGTGATTGAAGTTATTCAAGTTGAGTCCAGTTCCGAAGGAAGAAGACTTATGTCTTCTCCCTTCGGAACAGAGGCAAAAAGAAGGCAGGCAAAAAGAAGGAACACTACCCGGTGTTTTCTCGATCAGGCGCACAGACACCAAAAAGAAGAGAATGGTACTTGGGATAATGCTAATAAAAACCATTATATAAAGGAGCTTCTGTTGATGACGTAGTAATAATGGGATGGAAAAATGGAGTTCCGAAGTTTGCTAGACTCGTGGTAGGTATCACAAAGTGTGGAGACAAATGGAAGAAAGGAGTTTAAGTGCTAGCCGAGGGGTCAGACGACACGGGAGAGAACTAACGGAAATGAGCGAAAGATGCTTCTTAGTACATTAAAGTACATTAAAAAAGTGTCTTTTAAAAAAAACTGTGTTAAGTAAATGACTTTATTATTCAAAGCTTCAGCAGCCAGTTCATGAACTTTGGGAAAAGTTATTCGTGTAAAATTCCCATTCTATCAAAACATAGTCACGATAATACTCAGAAAATGTACTTCTTATATTATAAATAATTTTTTGAAATTATTTAATGTTGACAAATTTCGGAAGCGTTTCTGAAAACAACCACTGACGTCTTCTTAGTATTTTGGTGGAGTCATCAAATACAGCCACTCATACATATTTATCGATTTTAATAATAAAATTCTAGCATAATTTTGTAGTATAGCACCTAGATTCGAAATGCTATCTGTTGAAAGAGATCCAGGTTTTCTTGGTATCCAGTATAATCTTTCTTATTAAACGAAGTTGCTTTTCATATTTACTAGAACAGAAGTGCTTTAGGACGCATTTCTTTTTACATTATCAGTGTTTTTCTGAAACGAACACAGCATGTGTCTAACTCGCATAAGCGTTTATTTGTGAATATAAAGTTTTTCGGTACTTAAGAATTTCATATTTTTATGCACACAATATCTAAGAGATATTAAAAAGACATTAAAGATAATGACTGAAGCAATGACGATTTCTAATCAGAAAAAATCTGAAAAGTTTTCTGACAGTGAAATATAAAATAAATTGAGAGAGATAAATTCAGTGCCCGTGTTTAAAGGGTTAAAGTGAAGGAAGTCTGGGCAGAATTGTTACAGATCCATACTCGAAATTTTTATTACCCGTATCAATAAACAAGCAAAATTAACCCAGACTTCGCAGAACATTTTTGCTTCTCCATACCATTTCTTTAACCCGACGTCCAGAGTCCTATTTACATGACAGTCACATTTCACTTCCGTAGCTTAGCCCAGCATTGTTTCTTATTTTCTCTGACAAATAAATTAATATGCATTCCCAAACTCCTAAATGCTTAAAGTGTCGTTATTTGATTTTTTGGTATGTTCTAGTTTTTTCCTTTGATTAATGTTCGAGGTAATGAGATGAATTCAATAGTAATATTTATTTTTCGAGATTTTGCTATATTTTTAAAAATCTTTTAATACATGTCTATAAAATGTTTATTTAAAATGTTTCTCAATCGGTTTTTCGAAAATTTGCCTTAAAAAGCTTTCGGGATTTAATTTTACTTTAAAGTTATCTTAATCTTGATGGTTTAAACAAAATTTCAAAGAAATTAACTGTAATCTAGTCGTTTTATTAATTTGGGCATTAACTGATTAATTTTAATTCTATAAAATTTACTAAGAATATTTTATAAATATACCTTATTACACTTTTATGTATAATTTTAATATTTGCTTCAATAGATGAAATTTGCTTTCACAGGTTTTATAATCCTTTGGTCCTCTTCTTCTGCTTCTATCTGCCAACCATGATACCCGTCTGGTGTTGGGACGAGACTGTATGGAATTCGTTTTTTATCGCTGTCATGGCAAGATATGGCGTAAGCATGAACAGCACATTTCTTGTGAACAGCGCTGCACACAAATATGGCAACCAACCTTTCGACAAGTACATAGAAGCCAGAGAGAATCCTGTTGTGGCCCTGTTAACAAGTGGCGAAGGCTGGCACAACTACCATCACGTCTTCCCCTGGGACTACGCCACCAGTGAACTGGGCTACACATTTAACCTGACCAAAGTGTTCATCGATGTGATGGCAATGATCGGACTGGCATACGATCTGAAGACTGCTAATCCAAATGCAATCAAGGAGAGAAAACTGAAATCTGGAGATAGTACAAGAGTTACCCTCAACGAAAAGTGAAAAATACTGCATACACCAAATGTTAAGAATAAAGTAATTCCTACTTCCTATTTTTCAAAAGAATACAAATGATAACACAAATGATGAGGAATGAAAAATATAATGCATGTTTATGTTATACGCATAACAAACCTGATGGTTGATGCAAGATTTGTGTATTATATCAAA
>BGPR01041270.1:0-12130 GCA_013235015.1 Araneus ventricosus | reverse complement strand
GTGGAAATAGTAGATGGAAACCGCTTTACATATATTTCTGCATACAGAGGAAATAGTAAATAGAAACAATTTTTTTTGCATATATTTCTGCATACAGTGGAAATAGTAAATGGAAACCATTTTGCATATATTTCGGCACACGGTGGAAATAGTAAATGGAAACCATTTTGCATATATTTCTGCATACCTCGGTTTAAGTCGATAATCCGTGCGGAAACAATCAGCGAAATCAACGAAACCCAAAGCAATTATTTCCATATGAATCAACGCAAATCTAATTCATTTGTTCTAGACACTCCAAAATACATACCAAAGACACATTTTATAGAGAATAAATATAATGTTTAATATTAATAAGAAATTAAATTAAAATGAATATGGAACTGCTAAAAACTCTAGCAATTTCTGAATGGTACACCAGTAACGGCTTCAGTTTATAATCACCATTAGCATTAACACACAACGAAGTTAGATTTATGTTTCGCTAGCTTATACACCCGGCGTTGCTCGGGGTAGAAATATTTTGAAGTCTAAGTACTTATAACAATTTAAACTTAATTAAACAGTTTTTCACTGCAACGCCTTTCGTTGATTTTCTTTTTCCCTCTCCCGTGTCTCTGCTCCCTCGGTCAGCAGCTAAACTAACCTCTTCTTTTTGTCTCCGTAATTTGAACCACTTCACACGAGTCTGACAAACCTTAGAATCAGATCTTCCCATTCTCATCATTGCTACGGAGACAACAGAAATACTTCATATCATGCTTTTTATGACTCCCCATTCTCTTCTTTTTGGTGTTTGTGCGCCTGACCGGAAGCACCCTTTCTCCTTTTTCTCCATAGGCCCTCTCCCTTTGGTAGGAACGGGACTCGGTTAGCCTTTAATGATTTTACATACAGACAGTGGCGTACAGAGGGTAGGTGGCGCTCGGGTCATACTATGATTTTTTCTCCTTCCCCCTTCATCATAAGAGACTTAACTAGCGTAAACGGCGCTCTGGATATGGTATTTTTTGACTCCTTATTATATTTGACTTTAAAAAGTGACAAAAACATATTAATGTTTTGTCAACGTGGTCAGTGGCGTAGCTTGGGTAAGTGGCGTCCAGGGAATATGTTTTCTTTTATACCCCAGTCGTCATTTGCTTAGCAAGCGCAAATGGCCCTCGAGGCCTGGTATTATTTTTACGCCCCCCTAATCATAATTTGCTGTAAAAACTGCCATAAATGCAGTAATGCTTTGTGTCCATGGCGCCCCTAAATCTATACTTCCTACGCACCCCTGGCGGCATCTATAGTTCCCTTACTCCCCGCTCGCTATGACACTAATTAGGGTCATTCAAAAATTTGTGAATTTTAAACGAAACATCGCGTAGTAACTAAACTAACGTCACTGGATATTTGAGGGTATTGTTACAAACATGGAAAGTCCCTTCCCAGCAATGTGAGTCTTATGGTTGGGAAGAGAGTTTTACAGGGTTAAGTATGGGATGGCTAGCAGCAGCCACGTCTGGTTCCCCGACCTCTGCGACGAAATATGGGATCTCAAAGGTGCTGGAATCTTCTCAATATTTCCATTAGGAGAGAAGATACGCTTGAATATACTAGGTAATTCCATGTGACGTCACGGCCTGCCGGGGAAAACTATATAAGGAGAGCGCTTGGACGACGGGTGTTGTGTTGGTCGACTGGGATCGCCTTGGAGCGCGAACGTCTTTGGAGTTCGTCCGCAGTGCGAGCTAGGAAGCTGGAGGGCTGAGCGCTATTGAAAGTGCAGTCATTGTCGTTACTAGTTATTTGCTGACTGTTTGTGTTGTTAGATAACAAAGTGCTGAACTGTTATTACCTGTGAATTGTTGTCTGTTTACAGTGGTAATCTGTGCAAGAACTATTGTTTCCTGTACCTGTTTTCCTGCATTTTTGTAAATAAACCTTCATTCTCCGTTATCCTGCGTGTTGGACTGTTTACACCTTACACCCACAGTAAGACTTTTGCAACAGTATATTAAAAGTTACGAAAAAATCTGAAGTTAAGTGCATTCTACGAAATAAAAGCGGAAGTAAGACATCTACATTGAAGTCAATGGTCAAAGAAAGCAATATTTTCTTATCATAACTTTAATATCGGTAAAAACACGTGAATGAAGGATTTGATGAAACAATAAATTTGATTTTATAACAATAAAAAGAATTGTTGCAAATTGAGTTTAACATGAATTTTGAAACAATTAATTACAGTTAGAGAAAATATTGTACAACAATTAAATTGGTGTCATTTAAAAGCAAATTATTTGCTCTTTAAGGTGGTGTAAAAATAATTTTCGCACAATAAGTATTTCAGAAGTTATTGTCGAAAAACATCTAAAAATAGCTTAATTTTTGTTATTTAATTATATTAATAAAATTCGAATTTTAAAATAATTTTTACGGCGTTATCTCCCTCTTGTGCTAATCCATCACTGCGCCAAATTTGGTCGCCATAAGTCCAACGGTGTGGGCGTGCATAAAGAACCAAAAAAGCGAACAAACACACACATACTTTCCTTTTTTATATATACTGTTACAAAGATGTAATGACGCTTTCCTACCTCGCTAGTCTTAAAGTTGGGAAGGAGTTTTACAGGGGTAAGCATGGTTTGACGGGCAGCGGCCAGGCCTGGACCCCTGACTTTGACGACGAACATGACGACCATTTTGGCGACAAATCGAAGATTCTCGAATATGCGATCATTTTCTCGATATCTCCATTAGGAGAGGAAATACTAGAATGTGCTAGATATTTCCATGTGACGTCACGGCCTGCCGAGCAGAGTATAAAAGGACCGCGCTTGGATCACAGAGAGTAGTGTGTTGATCGACTGGAACGACTTTGGAGTTTCGTCTGCCATGCGAGCTGGTCAGCCGGTGAGCTGAGCGCTATCGAAAGTGCTGTACTGTCATTATTAGTAATTTGCTGACTGTCTGTGTTGCTAATCTGTAAAGGGGTATTGTTTCTGTTGCCAGTGCTACGTGTTTTTCCTGCATATTTGTGAATAAACATTCATTCTCCATTATCCTGCGTGTTGGATGTTTCCACCATACACCCACAGAAAGATTTTTGTAACAGTACTATAGATAAACTTATGTCCTGGCAGTGCCTTTTCCTCTTGTGTAATGAACGACCTCTTTAGCATTTTCTTCCAAAAGAGGCCAGCTTCATCACAGTCGAAGACTTGTTGGGGGATGATTCCTTCAGCTTCTGTGCAATCTTTGGATTCGGACACAAATTTTTCGGCCCAAGCCTCCTTGTTCGAACTCGCAGCTTCGAAGTTTGTTTTCGCAAAATTAGCAGTGAGGTCTCGTGGGCACGCCGACGAAAAACGCGGAAAACGACGAAAACTGAGAGAAATTTTTTGCGGAAAAAAAAATCGACGATAACCGAAGACAACGAAAACCGATGAAATATTGTATTTTTATGAAATTTTAATTCTGTTTTGAATTATTAATTTGAGTTAAATTTTATATTCTCTTTAAACTTTTTCATTTCTCAAGGCTTTTCCTTCTATGTGCAATATCTTGCTAAAAAATAACTTTTACAGAATTAATCCGTTTTTCTGGTTTGGTACCATAAAAGAATGTTTAGACTGATGATAAAGACATCTTATCAAGTAGGAGGCTTTTGGCCAAAATTTGTTGTACGACATACAATATTGTTACGAGCATAGAAGGTCTCTTCCCAGCAATGTTAGTCTTATGGTTGGGAAGTGAGTTTTACAGGGGAAGTATGGGATGACTGGCAGCAGCAGCCAAGCCTGGATCCCTGACTTTTGCGACCATCTTGGCGACTTGGAGACAAATTTGGCGACGAAATATGAAGTCTCTAAGGTACTGGAATTTTCTCGATATTTCTATTAGGAGAGGAGATGCGTTTGAATGTACTAGATGATTCCATGTGACGTCACGGCCTGCTGGTGGAGACTATATAATGAGTGCGCTTGGGTCACGGAGTGTGTGAATGTTGATCGACTGAGATCGCTTTTGGAGTGTAAAGTAGAAGACTGAGTCTTTAATTCGTCCAATCCAACGAGTGTTTCCGCTTGAGCTTAATGGAAATGACTAGACAAGTTTACTACTCCAGAAAGTTCAACTGACCGAACTGTCTGTGAAGTCTCCTAATCTAGAGACTCCGGTGAAATTTCCGATTCCAGAGACTTCTGTGAAATCTCCTATTCCAGATTCTTCAAAGGCTAACCAGTCTCAAGTCACCAGATGTCGTCGTGCCATAAAGAGACCTAAGAGACTGAA
This sequence comes from Araneus ventricosus, assembly GCA_013235015.1. NCBI lineage: Eukaryota > Metazoa > Arthropoda > Arachnida > Araneae > Araneidae > Araneus > Araneus ventricosus. Next base: position 7,849 of record BGPR01041270.1, on the reverse strand, counting down.
CTTAGTGACTCTAAATGAAGTTCTTGAGTAGCTATCCAGCTCCTCAAAAAGGGGGGAGGATGTTGCGAATGGCATCTCCTCACCAACCAATCAGAGCCAACCTAAACTGACGTCAGCTGTTGTTATTCCTAATATGTGTGCTTACCAATGTAGCAGCAGTAGGATAATTATCCAATTTGTTTACCGTTTCCTTTTTATTTTGATTGGTAGGAGATAAAAAACCAGTTAGCGCAAGTTCGACAATCTCTTCACCTTTCACTTCTTGTTTAAGAAAATTAATTAATTTTTCTAATGAGCGGTACTCAACTTGAGACGCGTCTTTTATATTTCTGCTTCTCTCCCAAGATACTATTATTTCTTCTGGTAGGCAGAATTCCACTAAAGGACTAAAAAAAAATCACCGTACTTTTCTTGGGTACGTCCTAGGCTCTCCAGAGCTCGTATTTTCGCCTCTAATTCGTCATACAACGCCGAGAGATTGTGTTTCGTACGACCGGAGGCCGCGTTCTTCATGACCATTGATAGTCAGTCTCTAACGTATATTTGTATTAGCAAGTCATCACGACCGAATCTCTCTTTTAACTGAGCAGTTGTCTTTGGATAGTTCTCGGTTGTAGCCGGGAAGCTTTCCACCACCCGCGCCGCTTTCGTTTTTGGAACCACAGCCTGCAGGAGACACAGCATCTTATCCTCATTGGGAATACTTGTATCCTCATGAATTTTTCTGAATTGACTCCAGAAGGATAAATATTCCTTCGCATCTCCGGTAAATTTTTTCAGCTCGATCTTTGGAAGTTTGAATTTTCTCTTTTCAGAGAATTTTTTTGTTTCTGTCTCTTTGATAGACAGTCGCTGAATTTGCGCACACAGTTTGGAGAATCTGTCTCTGTACTTTTTGGCCGACAAAAAGTTTTCTTCATACGCCCTTTCGGCGTCTTTATCTTTCAAAATGAGATTTGTAATCTCCGTTTGACATTTTTCTAAACGCGTAAATTTATCTTCAATTTGGGCTTTCCAAATCGAAAGTTGATTCACATTTGGAGCTTCTTTTATAAGCTCTTCTTCAATATTTTTCGCGCAAATCGTAAACGACGTACGAAGCGCTTTTCGTTGTGTTTTTAACTGTGTCACATCCGTTTTCTTTCAGGCTCAAAGTATCAACTGAAAACCAAAACCGTGCCCCACGTTGGGCGCCAGAAATTATGTAGCGTAACTCTCTGCTACACAGTAATTCAAATACAAAAGTAGGGCTGGCATTTATCCGATGTCTGGTTTTGGCTGAAATGATCAACAAATACTAAATAGGCAAGGATGTGACACATAAAAGACATTTAATTACAGACAAACACTACACACTACATTATATTGAGAAATTACAAAGTACATCTGCCAAGTGAAAACAGAATAACAACAGCTGACGTCAGTTTCAGTTGGCTCTGATTGGTTGGTGAGGAGATGCCATTCGCAACACTCCACTCCTACTCCAACACCAAAAACAACGAAGCTACATTTTACACTACGATAAAATCTATGTATGTACAAGAGAGATAACTGTGAATATTGTTTATTCCTCGACGAAGAGAATTTTTTTTAATTTCTGGGACAAATTCAGTAACTCTCTTCATAATTTTGTTCGCAATCGGGATGTTATCCTGACTTTCAAGAAGTGACGGAAGATTCTCCTTATCAAATTTTAATTTGCTCCACAGATCCTGAGTGTGTATACAGTCTAGAATATAGTGCTTAAAAACAATCAACTAAAAAAATTAGAATAAATTAAAAAAATTTAACTTAAACTAGAAATAAAAACAACAACAACATTTTTTAAACAATAAAATTTAGACAATAAAATTAAAACTATGTTTAAATCGCGCGTAATTGCAACTGCAAACAAAGAACAATGACCAGAATTTTTATTTTGGAGTTAGTTTTCAAATGATTTTTATTATAAATTTTTTTTTTCAGACGAAGATGGCGGAGCTGGACTTGGATTCACGGAGTTGTGCATCGTTATGGAGGAAATGTCACGCGCATGCGCAGCTGTTGCCCTTAGTTTCACCACTCATTCCAACTTAAGTGTGAATCAGATCGCGAGAAATGGTAGTGAGAAACAAAAGTCCAAGTACTTGCCCAAGGTATTTGATCCTTTTGAAGTCAAAGAAAAGCTAGATTTCACACAACAAATTTTTTCCACTGATTTCGTGTATTTACTGGTAAGACTTAAGAACATGGTTCGGGCACGTCGCCAAAATCGCTATAATCGCGTCAACTCTTTAAAAAACTGGCCAAAAGTCCGCCATCCTAGATAACGAGTTGTCACTTCAAAACCATTAATTTTCTCTTGTCAAAATACCCATATTTGGAGAGAGATCGCCACCCAAAAATTTGAACTTTGGCGATCACACCGTATTCTTAAGGCTGGCCAATGTACTTTGCATTCTGTCATGATTTCTAAGCTTGTTCCTCTCTGTTTTTCTCAGCTGATTAGCGGAGAACATATTGGAACTGTGGCGATAAGTGAAGCTGGATCTGGTTCTGATGCTGTGTCTATGAGACTAAAAGCAGAGAAAAAAGGTGCTTTCCTCTTTATAATTTGAAGACTAAAGCTGGTCAACGATGTAAATGCTAAAAAAATACTCAGTAAATTTTATTACGTAAAACGTTTACGATAAACGTTTATTTAAAGAAAATTATATATAACAATATTACGAAGATTGAATCATCTTCATCTTTTCTTGTAATGCGAATTCGATTTGCAGAAAAAAAGTCGAAATAGTTAGTTTATTATTTATGATAGGGTAGACCGGGGTTAGTTGGCCATAGGGGCACGTTGGGCCAGTCGCGATATTTTTAATACTTTTCGGTATTTAACGCTGTCATTCAAGACAGGTGTGTATTATCCCGCCTTCCTTCTTCCACACCAGCGTCATTGAAGAAGTAGCGTTCATTAAAGAACCAGACAGAATTTTCTAATTTTTGCTAAGCTGAGTAAATTTCCCCACTTATGAATAGTCGTTTTTTTTCTTCGCTTACAAATTATAATTTCCATTTTTAAAAATAAAATTCAGAAAGACAATTCTTCGTTGTCACTTTAGGGCTTGTTTGCTTATCGAAATGCCTTCAGAATAAATCCCCACACTCACGAGGAACAAAAATGGCGATATGGGGCTAGTTGGGCCATTTCGCATGGGGCACGTTGGCCCGCGCTGCTACACAGGGTTTATGAGGATGTGCGTTATCGAAATATCTCTGAATATGTAGGATGGAATTGTACCAGATTTATTATGCAATGTACTTGTTATGAAAAACCATGCGGGCTCAATTTTGATTATAATTACACAATACTATTTGGCGATGACCTTAAAAACTGTGTCTCAGTTTCTATTTAATAGAAATGCACAAGAGTTGTATATAATACACACAATGTGGATAATAACACAACTACGTTACTTAAACTAATAAAGTATAATAATATAGAAGAATGTTTTGTGATAGTCGCTTCTTGTTAGTAGTGGCTCAACTTACCCGGCAGTCGGGGCAAGGTTGGTCCAAGCGGCTTGGTGTCAGTTTGAGGTTTTAAATTAATACTAGTAGTTAATATATTCAAATTTTACTATGGCGAATTATTTTTGAAGGTTCATTGACAGTGTCAGCTTAAAAAAAAATTTAAAATTTTGAATTCCCTTTTCTGAAAAATTCTTAGAAGAAACAATGGCTAACTAGCCCCGGTCTACCCTACATACCTATTTTTTTTACTGCAAAGCTCTCTAGAGACATTTGTTTTTTTTGACGCTTCAAAATTTGACGAAAATGTGATACAGCTTTTTCATAAAATAAATTTGTAGCGCGCACAACCACTGCCTTATTAGGGCGATGCTTCTCAATGTACGATGCAAATGTGTTCCTCCATGCTTTCAGTATTTATCTTATCGCGCCAGAAGATTGTAGCTTTGCTGTTACCTCTTCATCTTCTGTCCAACTCTCCTGCACAACTTCTTGCTGTGAAACACAATGCAACTCCATAAGCCCTTCGGTGGTCAGCTCTTGGACGTAATCTTCCTCAAGCTCGTCGATATCATATCCCACCTCCAGTCCCATGATCTTGGCCAAAGAAGCAAGCTCGGTGACTACAAACTCTCCTCCATAACTTCTTGCTATGAAACACAATGCAACTCCGTAAGCTCTTCGGTGGTCAGCTCTTGGATGTGGTCTTCCTCAAGCTCATCGATATAATTTCCCACCTCCAGTCCCATGATCTTTGCCAAAGAAGCAAGCTCGGTGACTACAAACTCTCCTCCATAACTTCTTGCTATGAAACACAATGCAACTCCGTAAGCTCTTCGGTGGTCAGCTCTTGGATGTGGTCTTCCTCAAGCTCATCGATATCATTTTCCACCTCCAGTCCCATGATATTAGCCAAAGATACAATCTCGTTGACTACAAACTCTCCTCCATAACTTCTTGCTATGAAACACAATGCAATTCCGTAAGCTCTTCGGTGGTAAGCTCTTGGTTGTGGTCTACCTCAAGCTCATCGATATTATTTTCCACCTTCAGTCCCATGATATTTGCAAAGGATAAATCTCGTTGACTGCAGGCCCCACAGGTACTGTCTCAAACTTCTCAAAGTCTCAAAGCCATATTTGACAACTCTCTCCGGCCAAAAGCTTCTTCCAAGCTGAAGTGAGGGCACTCTTGGTGACCCTTTCTTCCTATGTTCGTTCATCATGAGGCAGGATACGATGTGGAAGTTATATTTCCGAAAATGTCCGAACTTTCTCCCTCCATGGTCTCATGATGGCTGAATGGTCGCTTCAATAATATGTCTGAATACAAGTTAGGAAAAATGTGTGGTCAGAAGCGACAAAGCAGGAGATCTTGAAACGAGTGCTAAACACGGACTGATGTGGCAGGCGCGCAATACGCGACTTCCCTTCTCCTCGTCAACTTGTTATGAGAAACGCCGTTCGTTAAGCGAGTTATTTTTTTACAATTTATTTTGTTCGTTATGCGAATTACTCGTTATGAGAGGTGCTCGTTAATCGAGGTTCCATTGTACACTTAAGAAATAATTAAAAAAAGATTAACAATAATTGTGGGTTTCATTTCTTAAGTGATTACATACGTCAGCATCTTATGAAGATGTCTCAGCTTCTGCCGAGAAACAAAAATGAGCATTCAATATCACATGACCAGTCAGGAGTGCGCATGCGCCAAAACCTTAAGTCGGTACCTATAAGAAAATGTAAGTTATGCCATTTCTGATGTGAACTGATGATTATGCGTGTAATTACTCATACTGAAAAATAAATGGAAGATATTAACAAGCCAAAGTTAATCGATGATGCAAGCATTTTTCGATGAGTTTGGCTAAGTTCGGCGACATAAAAAGGGTCTCGAAATTTCAATATAATTCCCAGAGAACTGAGAACCGTGGTGGCCTAGTGGTAAGGTGTAGGGCCTTGGAGCCAGAGGATTCCAGGTTCGAAACCCTATTCCACTGAAGGTCTGTCGTCTATTGGGCCTGCTGCACGTAAAGTCATACGTAGGGGGCCAAACGTCCTCCCACTCGTGTGGTGCGGAAATTTGGAGAGGGGGTGCCAGCTCAAGTGTCGTCCTCGCCATCTAACCGAGGCTCAAAATGACGAGGTCCGTCCCAAAATAGCCTTCGTGTTGCTTCAAAACGGGACGTTAATATGAATAAACTAAACTAAACCCAGAGAACTGAAACGAGAAAAAAGATTCTCGATCTTTCATGAAGATCGTGAATTCAGGAAGAAGAATTTTATAACAGCACAATTCTCTGACGAAGAGGCGAAAGGTGGCACGCATATTTACGGATCCTACATAGTCATTGGCTCTTAGCGTCACGTGACTTGACTTGCTTCTTAATGATGTCATAGCAACGCGCTGTGATATTCGCCGAATAAAAAAATATATATTTGTAGAATTATTAAAATATTTAAAGAAAGAAATGAATTAGATAAAAAATCGTTTGGTCTTAAAAGAAATTAATTTTAAAATATCGTTTGGTCTTAAAAGAAATTAATTTTAAAATATCGTTTGGCAGAAAAAGAAATTAATTAAAAATATCGTTTGGCATTAATTCTTTTCTAAAGGTAATAAAAAATAGTTTGGCAACGATATTGTCTTTTGCTAACGTTGCCTAGCAACAGAAAAGAATCATGATTATGAAATTGAACTTGGATTTCGATGTAAGTCAGTGATTGTAACGTTTGTGATGAAAGTGTATGTGTTTGTTTTACATGTTTGTGCTATGGTAGACGTCCAATAAATATATGATTTTTGATGAAAAAGGTTCCTCGATTCTTCATAATATGTTGCAATACATCACAGCGCTTAGGCGGGATTTTGACTGTTATTTTGTCTTCCACTATCGCATCATGGAGAAATCAAAACTAGCTTCTAATTATAATTATTTGGATGTTTCGCAAGCAAATGAAGTATACTTCTTCAGAATAAAACAAATAAAGGACGAAGTTTCAGCAATGGTAAGTACTGTTTAGCTTCACGACGTCATTTAGAAGCAAGCCAAGTCACGTGACGATGAGAGCCAATGAGAAGCGACCTCATGCCCTACTATGTAGGATCCGTGAATACGCGGGTGGCTCCTCGGCTTGTAGGACTGGAGGAAAAATGACGCCGCGATGATAAAGCATGAAACCTTACTAACCTGTGTTTGGAATTTTTGTAAATAAAAAAGCACTTTTCATTCTTTTTTTTAACTTGACAATTTGAAATGATGTAACAGACATTTATAAAAAGGTATTGGAATATCATTAAGTTCAGCAATTTCTTTGTTAGCATAAAATAAGAAAAAGCATAGTTTAAATTTAACAAACGGTTGCACCAGCATTTCCCTAAGTTTATTTCTGATTTTAAATATTTTGGTTCACCATAAAGCTTTCTTTTCATTTCAGGCGATTATTATATTTTAAATGGATCAAAGTTTTGGATAACCAACTTCGATGTTGCGGATATTCTTCTGGTGTACGCTAAAACAAACTTTGACGTTAGGCCTCAGCATGGAATTAGTTTATTCATTATTGAAAAGGTGAAGTATAACTGACCGACTTCTCTACTTGAATACACAGATATTTTAATTATTTACACAAATTATAAAATGATAATGCATTATTGTGTACTGAAATTCTGTCAAATTTGTTATCGTTCTATCGGCCATCTTATTAAAATAGGATGGACACAAATTAGTTGGGAACTTTTAGCTGAATAATTTGCGAAATATTAATTGCAAATTTCGAGTAGACCACTTCTCGTCAATAAACCATTGTCAGACGATCTTGTTCAATATCCTTTGTTTCGTTGTTGTTCTATTTTTAATTTTTTTTTTTGAAAATAATTCCTGCTCCGTTAGACTTCACCATCTCGCCACACAATCTACAACCAGCCATGGGAACGGATGCGCGAGCCGTACTGAAATTGTCATCCATAGTTGCCTTTGATGTCTGAGCATTTAACGACATTTAAAGCTGGGCATCCACGAGTAGTCCAATCCATTCCATTTGGTCCAAAGATCAGTTTGTTTTCCACCGATTCAAGTCGATCAATTTAGGTGGATCATTCATGGAGACTCTAAAATGCACTATCGGTCGTTTCGATTCCCCACACGGGGGAATTTCGCTTTTTGGAGAGAGCACTCTCCCCCCCCCCCGCCCTGATTTCTCCAGTCTAACCGCAGCTAGCACATTCCCCCTCCCCCACGCGGGTGATTTATCGCTCGCCTCGAAGGATCATATTTTACTTTCATGGAATTCCTGAGTAAGGGCTGAATGGAAAACCGACCTCGATGGAATTCCAACTTCGTCGT